>PVKM010004790.1:0-50621 GCA_004027735.1 Carollia perspicillata | reverse complement strand
GCATTAATAGATGTGGCTAGAATCATGACTGAATCTTAGTGAAGACCCAGTTCAACTGCTGGAATTATTGATATTTATACGGACATACCTAAGAGAGGCCTATGTGTGTCAGGAATTCAGTGTTTCCAGTCACCCACTGGTATGTTTTTCAAAGGGAATGCAGAGACAGTCAGTCAAGAAAGATTCTTGCTATTACTATTCCTTTTGCACAGGTGAGGGAGGATACAGAGGCACCGAGAGGTCATGTGGGCATAACCTGGATTCACATTCCAAATTCTGTACTTTATGCTGCGTATAAAGGATAACAATTTATTCTATGAAACTTTAACTTGACTAAATCAACTCATGATAAAGAAAAAAGAATACTATCTGGAAGAAGATGTTGACTTTAAGGTTCAAGAATGGGCTCACTGCAAATTAGCTATGTAACCTTGACAAGTCACTTAATTCAATCTTCAAATCTTCCTACGCTACTAATACTGTAGGATGCTAACAGCAATGCTATCTTTCCTATCATGACTTTGCTGATCAGTTTCTGTGACCAGTCTTTAAAGAGAGTAGTCTCCACTCCCCAGTTATTTTTACTGTTTTAACTGTTGAAATAGATTGGCAGAACATGGAATAGATTTTAAGTTGGGGTTTTCAAATGATCTTCACAGGGCTGATGTTACTTCTCTGTTACTGGCTGCTAAGTTAAATCTAAGCAATGTCCTCGATATAGTTTCTGGTTTTCCATTTGCGGTTCCAGTCATAGTTGGTTCACTCAAAATACATTCACTTTTAATAAATGTTTGGAAAAGCTCCCTTTGCCTTCTGAAAACCAAGAGAACTATAAAAAATGTTGAATTCCCCCTCCTTCACACTGTAATGGAAAATGGGATTCAGTGTACAAATTCTGATTAGTTGATTTGCTTGCATGTTTTAAGTTTTCATTATAGTCATTGATAACATTTTTAAATTTTGAAAGGTTGCCCAGTTTTACCAAAAATAAATCAGATCCCTTTAAAGAGCAAAAATACTTTGGTAGTATTTACCAGTATTTGCCATGGAAAAGTTTGTTTTCCAGCAGTAATATTTTTTATCCTCACCTGATGACATGCTCAGAGAGAAAGGGAGGGAGACAAACGGAGAAAAACATCACCTGAAAGAAACATCATTCAGTTGTCTCTCCCGCACGCTGTGACTGGGGACCGAACCTGCAACCCAGGCAAGTGCCCTGACCAGGAGTGAACCTGCAGTCTTTCGGTTCATGGAACAATGCTCCAACCAACTGAGCCACACTGGCCAGGGCAGCAATAATTCTTTTAGTATAATTTTATTATTTCTGGAAATATATCAAACCAATAGCAGATGATTTTTTTTCAGTAGCAGATAATTCCTGTAAACAACTCCTGTACTTTCTTCCCCACTTCTTAGGATAATGACGAAACAAATCATAACCTTTCCAACTTCAGTTACAAAAGTGCTATACCTTAATTTTGGAATGTTTTCCATTTAGGAAGTAAAAAATAATGAAATGATAGATCTAAGTTTTATTTGTACAATGATCATCAGTGTTTGATTTTTAAAAAATATTTTCATTTATTATGGGTTATTTAGATTTATTCTATTTATAGTGATACTGGGCATATTATTAGAATTCCTTTGTCTTATTGCATTATTTTGGCTAAATTTACATATTACTAGAAAGTGCAGCCCTTTTTCAACTTTTTCCCCTTTGCAACAATCAGAACAAAATGAATGGCTAAAAAGGGGATAAAAAAGATCTTTTTACATGTGAAAATTAAATGATATTTTAAGAGAGAATAGGAAGAGAAGGAGAGAGAAATAAAAAATTGGAATGTGTCTTCAACAATACATCAGATGAAAATTTTTAGCCCAGTGAGAAAATAAAATACTCTTTTATAAACACATCCCAACCTTAGACATGCAGGTGTGAGAAAGGAAAAGATACTGGCTTCTGTTTCAAACTCTCTGTTCTTTACTTGTAAGATTTGCCACACAAGTCATCTAATTTGCTTTATATAAATTTATAACATAGCATAGTATTTTTGAGGTTTTAATGATGAATCAGTGAGGCTGCTAAAAAAGTCAAATGATTTTTAAATTAGTTTTGGTTCTTAGATTTTTTTAGTTTGACAAGTGATTATAGTTATTTCATTCCTAGAAATTTGATTAGTTTGCTTCATACATTACATACATCACCCCTTTTGTCTTTATTATAACCGATACACTAGAGAAATTGTGTTTCAATGAAATCCTGGGCCCCTGTTAATCAAAGTAATACTTAACATACTTGTTCTCTTTTAAGTCTAGGAGGAACTATAATTGCATGCTTTTTCTAATTAGCATTTCAGGTATATTTCTCACATACTCTAATGCTGTGCCCAAGTTAAATATTTAAAACATGATAGAAGAGTATGTATTTTTAATATATGGAAACATATTATACATGTGTTATAAATTCATTTGTATAAATTATAAAGAGAGGCAGTAAGTATGCTTCTCACGCAGTCTGAAATGTTTTTATTCCATATCTAAAATTCACTTTTGGTAATTTTATTATACTGGACTCAGATTATCATAAAAATTCTGTGTTGCATAAAAATGGAATTTTTTGGAAACATTTGAAAATGAAATCTCCTAATATTGCAAGGAAATCTGTTCATCTCTTGTATTCTACGAAAGTCAAATATTCCTTAACACTAGCACATTTTTAAGATACTTATTTTAATACTAATAATCATGCCAAAATATATAACTAAAATATCCTTGAATAAACAGATCAGTGCAGGAATTTTACAGATTTTTTGCTCATCTCATTATAAGAAAACAAGAATTAGTTTGTTTTTTACGTAAGACCTGTCATAAAGTTTTAAGTAAAACCTTTGCTTTCAATTAACCCAGTATTTAGTGTATGATATATTTTATTTGAATATAGCACCTGAAAATAAATACTTAGTAAAAATAGTTCACCTTATACAATCTTGTGCCACTTAACAGTGGGGGATATATTCTGAGAAATGCGTCATTAGGCAATTCCGTTACTATGAGGACAGCATAGAGTGCACTTTCATAAATCTAGAAGGTGTAGCCAATCTCCGTAATTTTAGGTGCTGTCCTTTTATGGCACACATTCATTTCCACCAGCGTGACCACAGACACGTGAGAAATGCATTGCACTGAAAAATTCAGATGGCTACAACATCAGTTGGTTGGTAGGAGTTTTTCAGCTCCATATAGTCTTATGGGACCACGTCATGCATGTGGTCCATCTTTGACCGAAGTGTCATTGTCTGGCGTGTAGCCATGTATCTGTATAAGATAGCCCCAGAGTAATAGCTATTTTAGGAAATTTCCAGTGTAAAAGTCCTCTTTTGACTTTGGATCAGTAAGTCTACATTTGTGAACAAGTATCTAGTTTATTTCCAAATGCCACCAAGGAATGTTGAATTTTACAACAATACTTTATAACTTGTTCAATGTTTGACAGTTTTCAGCTTAAGAAGTTTGTTCTTTATGTCTGATTGTCGGTTTAAAGCTATTTGGTCTTATAAAAAGGAGCCGGACCAAATGTACCACATAAATATCTACCTGTTAAAACAGCAACAACTTCCTCCTCATTGCACATTTTTAGTTATTTTTTATAAGGACTGTCTTTTTATTTTACAAGACCCTGTTAATTCCAAGGACTTTATTTTATCCATTAAATAGCTGAGAACTGTGCTTGTATTCATTCCTAATATTGGTTTTTTAAACTGTATCGGTTGAATAGTACTACATTGCTGCAAACTCACTTAAAAGCTTGCATTTTATTTTAAACTCTAGTTTGACTGTTCAGTTATGCCCTTCACTACAGAATAAAACATCATGACTCACCTGCTCTGGAATATATTTGGATATTCACCTTTAGTAGAATGTTCAACCAACCAACAGGCATTTTAAAGGTATAAACTACACAGTCTTAAGGAAGCTGGTAAGAAGAGATAGCTTTCTCTTCATATTCAAATCTCTTGAAAATAAAATGCAAAAGTAGCATCTGGCTTGGGTTGAGATAGGGCTAACCTTTGATTGTGTTGTTAAAAAAAAAAACGACTTAATGTCAAATGTTCTAGTGATGTGTCTCATGTGGGACAGTCTGTTAATTTGTCATGAGAATGCTACACCTTCAAATGTATTGTCACTTCCTACTAAAAGGTTCACTACCTCAGACACTTCATTTCCTTGAATTGCTGACTGATGCTGGTCAGGAATCCCATTAGACTGAAAGGTATTCTCAAGTACATGTAGCATTGTAATCACTTACTCTCTTTTCTAATACACCCTCTTTTCATCTTGTTTTGTTTAAATTATCCTCCTCTCTTGTCCCTGCTTTTGCCTTCTACTCTTTCTTTTGTTTTTCTCATAGATTTTTCTTCCAATCCTTCAATGTTCCCTTTAATAGTACTTCATTTTATTTGTTGAGGAGACTGCCAGGAAAAGTACCTGAGTAAGTACCTTTAGTTTATATTATGTCAGAATGACTTGTATAACATGAAGTCACTACAGGTTATCAACTTTCAGATATTAATAATACTGAGTATTTTGTGAAGTGACTGGAGAGTAGAAAATATCTAAAAATTAAGTACTTGGCCAAAAGATTATCATCATCAGTTATATCCATATTGATAGTATTTTAAAACCTGATCACCATGACTTCTCTACCAGATTTGCCAAAGAGATCCACTTAAAAAATACTAATCCATGGGCCAATATATAATAATAGACATACTGGATAAAACCATACCGGTTCAGAAATTGAATCCAGTGCAGCTCATTCATAATAATGCTGGTGCATTAAGTGTAGTATAATTTGTCCTGCAGGTTTCCCATGAGAAGGAACTGTTCTCACCTGATTGTAGACTGGGCACCTAGCCCACTTTCTCGGTGATCTCCCAAGTGTGAACTTTCCCCACCCTCCACCCCCTCCTTTGCTTCCTGGGGGTGGTTGATAGAGGTGGATTGCACTGACAATTACACAAGCTGTGTCAGTTGCACGCATGATTTGCATAACTGCACTGTACTGATTTCATCCATCAAGTCCCCTACTGATGCCCTTGGTGCCTTCTCTGTATGCTTTGAAATAAATATGGGAGAGAAGAGATGGGATTTGTATTTTCATTCCTGACTCTTAAAACACACACCTAAGGCCCTGCCCATTGAAATTTGATCAGGAGGGAAAAGCCATTTTCAGTTAGGTCAGCTGTGGAAACAATCCATGTGATTTTCACAAAGTAGAACACCTTTTTTATTATTTTTCCACCAAACAAATAATTCTTTTATAGTTTACCTTATGTTCCTTAATGAAAAAAATTAAAAAGTTTAAATAACATATGATAGTGTATTTTAAATGAATTTCTTTCAAGTGCTTAGCAGTAATCAATCTTCTTTACATTTCAGTCACTTATTTCACTAAAGGCTTAGTAAAGAGAAGTCTTTCTTCTGTAGCACATACTTACCTGATGTTGCTCTCCACTTTGGCGCAAAAACTACAATTAGGTCAGTTTATTGCTAGAAGCTTTCCCCCTTACCTTTTTCTATTCTCAGGAGTTCTGAAGAAATAGGCAAAAATCAAGGTCCTATTTCTTAATCTTATTAATCTTCTACAGACATAGTCCTCATTCCCAAGTATACCATCAGTGTTTCATGCCCTACGTAGGTGTTGGTGTGGACAATCTGAACTTGTGGCCAGTACACGTTTTCTCTTTGACCTTGCTGAGCCTGCAGGCCAGCATCCTTGGAACTCCAGGGCAGACGTGGAAAAGCTGCGTGCTCACTTCATTGCTCCCTCAGTGTCCAAAAGGGCACATCACACTTTTTCTGGAGAGGGTGGGCGTAAGCTAACCCCCACCCTCTCCTTTCATTCCCCTACTCGATCCATGCATGCGAGTCAAGGGAAACTGTTTATCCACAGCCTATACTATCTTGCCAAATCTTGTAAGTAAACTCCCAGATGGTAGAAAGTCATACAAATGAGGTAAATAAAAACCAGTGTCATTCATTATAAGAATATGAAATACAAGTGAAAAAACTAAGTTTGTGTTTAAGGTATCACATGTCACCTGTCAGAGTGTCCTCCCTTTACACTGTACAGAAATATGACGATGTAAGCATATGGATAAGAAGGAAAGATCCTTACTTCAGCATCTTCAAACAAGAGATCTTGTTATATTGTTTCACATCTGCATCCCTTATACTGTATTGGACTGGGTGAATGAATGAATCCTATCTTTCAGTTCAACATCCTTGCATTAAGTAGAAAGTTCGTTTTTGAATACTAGCGGAGGTCTGTGGTGGTTATGTCTGTGTTTTAGTAGATGATAAACCTCAATTCATTATAAAAGCAAAAGTTAATGGCTAACATTTAGTAGTCTCTTATTTTGTGACAAGCACTATGTTAAAGCCCTTCATTTCCTTAAGATAAGGAAAGTCAAATTTTAAGAGAGAGATGCTACCTACTATCCCCACCATGTATGGTCCCATATGTAAAGCTTTATTTTACTAAAGTTATTACACGTTTACCTTACTTTTTGTTTATATTTTCCAACAGTGTATTATTTAGATTCGATTTTAGACACACACACACAAGTGCTGAGCATAAAACTAAAGGTCATGTCATGCTCAAATAAACAAAACATGTTCCATAATGCTTGACGACATAGAGAAATTTAGAATAAAATTAAAAATCTAAGAATAATATAAATTACCCTTCTGAGAGTAGTTTTTAAAAGTTATGCTATTATATAGAAAAAATCTTTCCATCATTACCATACGTGCATATTGTATGTGACTTCCAATATACCCAGTGGAAACTGGGATATAAACTCCACTTTGCCTGATGCCGGAGCCCATGCTCTCAGTCACCACACTCCTACTGTCCAACCTATTCTCTGTACAGCAGCCACAGTGTTGTTTGAAAACCCATTTTAAATCAGGTCATCCCTCTGCTGAAGATAATGGCTTTCCATTGTTCTCACGATAAAATCAAACTGCTTATCATGGCCCGTAGAAGCTCTGCCCACTCTACTCTCACTCTGCTTACTTTGCCAGCCCAGGTTCCTTTATTCTTTGCTACCTGCGGGATATTGCACTGATGATCCTAGAAGTCTTTTCCTTCAGCTCTTTCCCTAGTTCTTGGCACGATTGCCTCATTATCCTTTCAGGTAGTAGGCTTCTATAAGCACCCTACCTAAAGCACCCTCCCAGTTACTATCTTCCCAGTTCTATCTTAAAGTCCTGTAAAGCTTCCATCAGGATCTTTGGTTATCTTGGCCTTTTGCTCATGCATCTGTTGCCTGTCTGTGCCACCCCCCAGCCCCTGCCATTCTAAGGTAACTTCTGTGAGGTCATGGACCTCCTCTGCCTTACTAATGTATTACCCAACTCTTTGAATGGTGCTTGGCATATAACAGGTAATAAAAAAAGTGTTGATTAATTGAATAAGCAGAGTCTTATGGTATATTCTTGATCTAAGAAGAAATTCCATAAAGGACAAGGAAGAAAAACATTAAGCTGTTCTAATTTCCAGAAGGTCAGGAAATGTACGTTTATGAATCACAAATATAAATAATACATTTAGATAATTTTTTCTTGTGAAATTAGATGTAGCTCAAGGGTGCTCTTTTCACTCATTCCTGGATAATAAACATAGCGTGCATGGCGTCTTCCAGTTGAGAATGCTTGGTACCAGGTGAAAAGCCTAAGAAAGCTCCAATAATGAAATGATGCCTATTCATTCACCACATATTCTTGAGTATCTTTGTGTCAGACATTTTCCTAGGCACTTGAGATATGAAATGAAGGAAAAAAGATCTGACTCTATGGAACTTAACATTCTAATGAAAGGAGATGGGCAATCAACAGTGAAACAATGAATGAGTGCATTGTGTAGCACGTTAGAAGGTCATGAGTGCTCAGAGGTAGGGAAGAGATGCCATTTATTGAACACTTACTGTGTGTCAAGGACCTTGTTAAGTTTCCATGTGCGTATTTTTGTATTTTTCACAAAAGTGCTATGAGTTAGGCACAACTATTTACTCATTTAACTTAACCCAGGGTTCACACACAGCTAGTAAGTGTTAGGGCTACAAATTGGAAACCAAGTAAATCCACGTTATGGATATACATGCACCCACATTATTTAAATTAAATTAATTTAATTCATTAATTGAAACCAATTGTCAGCTTCCAAATTGATCGGACCTATTTAATATCCAAATTTCTTGCTTACTTGGGTTAGTATCATATTTGAAAGCCCTGCTACTTACCTGAGTTACATTGGAAAGTCAGATAAGAAAAACTGCTTAGAGAAAGAACAGAAATCATATCTAAAAGGAAAATTTCATGTGATTTTGTTATTACTTTTTCTGTATGCCCCAAAAGTTCTTACCTGGCTTTCTAGTTACTTTTTTTCCCCCATGATAAATGTTTTGTAACTTTGTAATAACAAGACAGTTTCAAATATATCTGTCTTGTGTCTTAGATTTCTATTTTATCATCTGTTTGCTGCATTATAATGCTTACATCCTTACAATTTGTGTGATTCCTTTTCTTACGTTCACTAATCAATCAAATTAATTTGAGAATTAATGTTATTACATTATAAAACAAATGGACATGCCCGAATGGACCTGGAGAGTATGCTAAGTGAAATAAGGCAGTCTGAGAAAGACAACTACTGCATGATTTCACTTACATGCGGAATCTAATGAACAAAGTAAACTAACAAAATAGAAATAGATTCATAGATACAGAGAACAGACTGACAGCTGTTAGAGGGGAGGGGTAATGGGGTTGGGTGAAAAAGATGAAGGGATGAAGCAAAGAAAAAAGAAAACTCTTGAACACAGACAGCAGTGTGGTTATTACCAGAGAGACCGGGGTGGGAGGAAGTAGAAGAGGGTGAAGGGCAGATAAATGGAGATGGAAGAAGACGCGACTTTGGGTGGTGAACTCACAGCACAACATACAGATGATATATTAGAAAATTGAATGCCAGAAAACTATATCAACTTCATGACCAATGTCACCCCAATAAATTCAATAAAAGTTTTTTAAAAGAAATGTGACGTAAGGTTGAAATTGTGAGCGAGGAGTCCGCATGGTGTCTGAGGGGGGTGGAAAATTGTTTCCTTCAAACATTTGAAATATCTTGTGCTGCTTTTACTTTAAAATATCTATCCTAGGAGTTTGCTTCAGTGACCCCAAAGCACCTTGCTGCAATTTGAGGATCACTGGCTTCGCAAGTTAGTGGAGAATTTATTATTTTAATAACAATACTTGTTGACAGTATGGTGCAGCGGCTCTCCCATACACCGGCAGTGTGAATATGAACCGACACATCCTTTTCTGAGGCAGCAGTGTAACAATAGTGATCAAGAACATTAAAATTGTTTATATAGAGGGTTCATACAATAAAAGAGACCACTAATTCAGACAAAGTATAACTTATGGGTACTAAAAACAGAAAATAATTAATGTCATTTGCACATTTCAGTGCTCATCTTTCTTCAGATTAATTTATAACTCTGTAAGCAACTACCAAATAAAATCAGATATCAAGTTCCCTTTTTTTCATTATAAGTGTATAAAGTGACTGCATTTAATTTGTTAAAGGAAAAAGAATGTGATATATGCATAATACTGTTCCTGATTTTATGTGATGACAAATGATAATTATATTTTCTGTATATAGATGTGTTTGCATGATTCTATATGTGTAAACATATACATCTCTGTAAAGAATGAAACATTTACCATGTATGTTAGTGCTATTGTAATTTCCTCCATAGGTTTCACTAAGATAACTCTTGAAGTAACATATTCCAAAAAACTATAAGTGAACAAAACTTGGTTGTACTATTTGTCTTTGTAACTACTGATGAATTTATGGTAAACATCACTCCTTCAACATTCTTTATGGCTATTTGATTTGTTTGTCCTTTTGGGTCCATATATGGGATTCTTAGGAGTATAGAAAGGGACAGGCCTTCTTTATTTTTAAGTCCTTGTAGTGATAAATGGAGATAATCTCAGTAAATGCTAGCAATTTTTTTAATTGAATAGTTTTCGAGATTGTCATATTTTCTTTACTGAATCTTCAAATACAATTAATTGCCCAGGTCAGTAATTTGTATCTGTAGCTCTGACAGATTTACACTGAATGTCCTTGTTTTGTGAGGTACAAGGGGAGGATTTTTATGAGGTACCATATATCAAGAAAGAGACTGTACGTCAACTTTTGAGATAGTTGGGAGTACTGGCTCTGTTATCTTCTGTATCTTAGAATCCTTAGATTATATATTCTTAGAAGTATATTTTTAAGAAACTTTATTTCACTTACCTGAATTACATTGGTATTTAAGCTTATCAAGTTGGTGTGACTTTCTTGGTATTCAGTCCAATTAAAAATACAGCTTGTGCATCTAATCATGATGAAATATTTGGGATCAGATAGCCTTCCTGCCTTGAACAACTAGAATACCAGACAATGTACATTAAATGGCATTTAGACATTTAGCAACAGCCACTGCAGGACTGTGCATCCTGAGAGAAGAAAATGAAGGCAGCGAGTTCTGCCATTGCCCTGGCTTACTTCCGGGAGGCAATTCCCAGGCCACAGTTGAGGGCCAGCAAACCCAAAGAGAGCAGGCGGTCTTGGTGAACCGAGGAGTCCAAGGAGGCCTGTGTGCCTAGAGTGTGGAAGGCAAAGGGTCAGAGAGGAAGAAGCTGTGCTGAAAAAGCTCTGGAGTTCTGGAGGGTGCCCCTTAAACCTTTCACAAAATAGTTTGTACTTACGTGTCTGAAGAAACTACCTAGGGGGAAAAAACTCCAGAAAGCATAAACTCAAACAATGCCTAGAGCTTATGTGGGTCTGGGAATTGTTAGTTATCACTAGCCAGTGTGGAAAGATTTTGTAACATGCAGGGCATTGGGTAAAGTCTTCAGAAGGTTATCATCTTAGTGCTGGTACTAAATTAGCCTTTCTATAAAAGCATGCTCTGTATCTACCTTAAAGCAGAAAAGCAATATCTAAAGGATAAATTGATTGCAAGAATATAACAGCAGAACCCAGAAATACATTTTAAAGAAATTTAGAACCCACTAATATAAAATTTACAATATCTAACATCCCACTAAAAATAGATATGCAAAGAAGATAGAAAATATTACCCATAATCAGTAGAAAAATCAATCTGTAGAAACAGGACCCAGAAATAACCAAGTGGTAGAAATAAGAGACATGAATGATAAAACAAATGTTTTAATATACTCCATACATTTAAAAATATAAAGGAAAACATGAACATAAGAACAAAAGTGGTACTTGGTTGGAAATTTATAGCATTGAGTGCTTATATTAGAAAAATAAAAGGGTCTCAACCTAATTAACAAACCTTCTTTCTTAAGAAATTACAAAAGAAGAGCAAATTAAGTCTAGAGTATGTATGTAAAGTAAAGAAATAATATGATAAAGGCAGAGATCAATGAAAGAGAAGACAGAAAAATAAAGAGAAAAACCAATCAAATCAAAGGCTGATTCTGTGAAAAGATCAATAAATGGATAAACTTCTAGCCAAGATCAATCAGTACTAAGAGAGAACGCTCAATTCACCAACATCAGAAATGAAAACAGGACATCACTAAAACTCCTATAAACTACTGGAAATACAATACAGAAATATTATGAACAAGTTTATGTCAATAGATTTAAGCAGATAAATTAATAAATTCACTAAAACATGGAAATCATTGAAGCTCACTAAAAAAGAAATACTCTGAATAGACTTATATTTATCCCAGGAATTGAAATTATAGTAAAAATACCTTCCCAGAAAGAAAGAATTTAAGGAAACATTTAAGTAATATGTTCTTCTAGAGAATAGAAGTGGGAAGAAATGTGTCCTAATGAATTATGAATTCAGTATTACCCTGATACTAAAACAAAAACATTATAATAAAAGAAAACTACATAGCAATATCCTTCATGAACGTAGGTGCAAAAACTCTTAACAAAATTTTAGCAAGTAGAATCCAGAAATAATATGAAAAAAGAATAATGTATCATGGCCAAGAAGGGTTTATCTCAAGAATTCAGTTGATTAAATACTGGAAAAACTCAATCAGTGTAATTGTGCAGATTAACAGTCTAAAAAAGGAAAGCCATGTAATCCTTTTCATAGGTGCTGAAAAAGCATTTGATGTAATTTGGCATTTATTCATGATAAAAATTTGCAGCAGTAAAAAAGAACTTCTGCGATGTGGTAATGGCCATCCTTGGAAAAGTAATACTAATAATAAATGAGTGAAAATGTACCCTTAAGAGTAGAAACAAGGCAAGACGGCTCTCTCTACTTATATTCAGTGTCATACTGGGAGTCTTGTCAATGGAGCATGAAAACAGAAAGAAATAAAAGACAAACTGGAAAAGAGGAAAGTAAAGTTGTATTTAGTTTTAGTTCATATGGTTATCTATGTAGAAAATACCAAGGAATCAGCTTAAAAAATAAAACTTAATGACTGATTTTATTAAGATTGCAAGATTCAAGGTCAATATGAAGGAAGCAAGTGTATTTCTGTATGATAGCAATGGACAATTGAAAACTGGAATTTAGAAAGTAGTAGCATTTATTATTGCATACAAAAAGATATGAAATATATTGAGACACATCTAATACTATATACAACACTTAGAGATAAATTGAAATTATTATGTTCAAGAAAAATTATAAAATATTACTAAGAGAAATTAAAGATCTAAATAAATGGTAGAACAATAATATGACCATGGTTTAAACAATTCAATACTGTTAAGATGATCTTGTAAATTTTAGCCTATCAGTTCAATGCAATCCAGATCAAAATTCTAGCAGATTTTCTCTTGTAGAAATTGATAAATTGATTCCAAAATTTTCTTTGGAAATGCAAAAGACCTGAAATAGCAAAAATAATTTTGAAAACAAGCAAAAAGTTGGATAACTTACACTACTTACAAAGACTAACTCTGTTAGTAAGATCTACTCTTTTAAGGACACACATAGAGATTAATGGAATGGAATAGAGAGCCTAGAAATGTATGTAAAAATATATGATAAATGCTTTTCAACAGAGGTACTGAAATAATTTAAGGAAACAAGAATACTTTCTATAAAGGGAGCTAAAACAACCCAATATCCACATTTTTTAAAAGAATGGTATAGGCTTTACCTTACACCACATACAAAAATTAAGTTGAAATGAGTCAGAGACCTAAATGTAAGAGCTAATACATACAACTTCTAGAAGAAAACAAAGGAGAAAATTATTCTGACATTTGTTTAGTCAAAGATTTCTTACATAGAAGACACACACACTCAAAACACAAAGCACAGATGGAAGTATTGATAAATTGGAGTTATTCAAAATTGAAAGCTGAGTTCTTCAACAAAAACTCAAAAATAAAAAAGCAAGACACATCTATAGAAAATATTTGCAAAGCATATACCTCATGAAAGACTTCATCCAGAATAACAAAAACTCTTTCAACTCAATAATAAAATTAGAGGTAACATATTAAAAAATAGCAAGAGGTTTGAACAGCTAATTCACCAAAGACAATAATGTGAATGGCAAAAGATTAGTCTCCTGGGACAGTAGAAAAAACACAAGACACCATGAAATACCACTGCATACCTACTAGAACGGGTAAAATAATAACAAGATTGACAATGCCATGTTCACATGGGTGTGGAAC
Source organism: Carollia perspicillata (assembly GCA_004027735.1). Lineage (NCBI taxonomy): Eukaryota > Metazoa > Chordata > Mammalia > Chiroptera > Phyllostomidae > Carollia > Carollia perspicillata. The sequence continues at coordinate 36,850 of PVKM010004790.1, read as the reverse complement.
AGCTGTTCACTCGAATATACACAGTGCCGTGGAAATGCACAGCGATCCATTTTGGAAAACAGGCAGTTTCTTATAAAGCTAATCAGATCCCTACCACATGAACCAGCAATTCCACTTCGAGGTATTTACCTAAGAGAAATGAAAACAAAGGCTTGCTTGCAAATGTTTGTAGAAGCTGTATTTCTAATAGCCATAACCTAGAAACATCTCAAACGAATGAACATACTGTGGTATATTCATATAATGAACTGGAGCTCAGCAGTAAAAAGCAGTCAACTACCAGTACATGTAACAACATGGATGAAGGTCAGAATCACTGTGCTGAGTGAAAGAAGCCAGATGCAGAAGACTCCATCGTGCACGATTCAGTGCATATAAAATCCTTACAAAGGCAAAACTGTCATTAGAGGAGCAGATCAGTGGTTGCCATGGAGTGACTGTGGGGAAAAGAGTTGTTGCAAAAGAGCAAGAGAGGATTTTTTAGGGGATGGAGATGTTCTATATTTTCATTGTGGTGGTGGTTACAAACTATACACTTTTAAACTCCTTGAAAATACACTCAAAGTGGGTGGATTTTATTTTATGTAAATTATACCTCACTAAAGCCAATTTTGAAATGGTTATGTTGAATTTTAGATTTCAGAGGAATATGCATGAGGCAATACTTAGAAAGTATTTGGAAGTATGAAATTCAAGTGCAGTCATTCAGCAACTACCTATCGAGCATCTCGTGTGTTTAATGACTGCTCTCTGCACTGTCAATTCAAAACTGGGTAAAATGTGACCTCTGTCCCTACGACAGAGCTCCTTGTTTGGATTAGGGTAATAAATTAACACCAAATGGATAACTACAATGCAGTTGTCATGTGTATCACACATGTGAACGGAGCTCTGTGAAAGCACAGAGGAGAAAGCTATGTGCTCACCAAGATCATTTACAAAAAGGTTTAAATGACAAGTCGGAGCTTATGCATATGGGCAATTTTCCAGGCATAATTTAGATGTTTCATAGAAACAAGAGCTTAATCTAGAGGGAAAAGAGAGAGACTACTGTACTAAGAACAGAATCTGGATGTACATATGTATTTGCCACAAAGTAAGAGGTAAAGAAGACAATGAGGAGGACATAGCACCTGATTCCAGACAGTAAATTGGAGATTCAAGACCCATGAAAGTTTGGTAATAACCAAGAAATAAGGAAGATTCCGGATTGATTAAAGTCCACTGTATATAGTGGTTCAGAGACTACAGATGACTTTTTTAAATGTTTCAGTATTATCAGAATGAAGTTGTTTCAAACAGTGAGAAGGTGTAATAATTGATAAAAGTGAAAGTAGCAAAATGTGTCCTCTTCAGTGAATATAGATGTGATACATTTAACTCATAAGTTTGTAAGTATTATACAGATAAACTCATCATATATAGAGAGTAAATGTAAACCACATTTTCGTGTACATGATTTTGAAGAAATATCAAAGAAATGGCAGGAAATGGTCTTACAGAGACAGTAGAGCCATTAGATTTGGCAGGGATTGTTAATGATGCTTGAAAATGATTTTCTGAAGACTAGTAAGGGCATGATCTAGACTTTGAAAGAGCTAAGGACGTGAGAGCAAACAGAAAGAGATGCTGGCAGTTCCCAGAACCTCTGACACACTGCCTCTCCTCCACTCCACCCCCGAGTCCCATGATCTGACTAACTTCTACTTTTCCTTCGGTTACCAGCCTAGACGTCCCTCCCTCAGGAAGACCTTCCTGTTCAGCCTTCTCCGGCTAAACTAGGTTCCCCACATTATCCCAGCACAGCATTCATTTGCTTTGTAGAAGCTGCCACACTTGGTCAAACAAATATTTGTTCATTGCCTGTCTTCCTCAGCTGACTGTCAGTTGCATGAGAATAGGTACCCTGAGATTGTTCTCCATTTGACAATCCAGCTTCATCACACTCTTGATACGTAGTAGGCTCTTTATCAGTCTGTATTAAGTGAGAAGGAATAGGTGGAGCATTTCCAGAGCAGATTTCTTGGAATTAGTTACGTGATGCCAAAGTCCAACATGTCACCAGTATGTGGATTGCTGAAGTGGGTGCAGATGAAGAATTAGGCAACTCGGGGTTACACTTTTAGACAATGTTACTCTAATCTCACTGAGAACAAGGATGGTACGAAGAGGCAGGAGTGATGTTTGGAAGCAGATGACAAAGTGGGAGAAGGGGAAATGAAGCGAATGGGTAGATTTCAAAAATGAAGGGAGTTAAAAAAAAAAGGAGTCTCGAAAGCAGTAAAACATATACTATCTTTTTCTCCTTGTCAAGTGAATTGAGAGTTTATAAAGGATTGTGAGCCAAGGGGAATAAAGGGGAACTGCATTTAAATAAGTTGAGACGGTATTAAGTTTGCTTATATAAATTAGGGGAAGAAAGTGTAGGAGGTTATGTTTACAGTAAAACAGGTTTCATAGGACACAGTGCGACAGGAATAATAGAGGAAGATGATGGAACTAGTTTTTAGTGAGCAATTAATGTCAGTGCATGTACTCAATAAGTATTATTTGTTTAATAGACTTGTTCAGTGCAAATTCCTTACTTATTTCTAGAGAAACAGCACTAAAGAAACCAAAATTGGTTGGTGTTTATAGGGAATACTGGCTTTTTCTTCTGTGTAGCCTCTTCTCATGGAATATAATTACAGGTAAATATATCGTTTGCACTAAATGTTTCTGACTAAAAGTATTTGCTTGTATTTTTCAATGCTCTTACACAGTGATACACATTCTTCACAATATACACAGCTGCCTGGTTTCGACTTCTCAGAAATCCTTGGTTCTGAATAATAGAAGTTACTTTGCCTAGTATTTTTAGAAATGAGTAATCATGTCTTAGAAGTGTTTGTTTAAGATAATTTACCAAAAAACTATAATAATGAAACAACTTATTTTAGTTTATGTGAACCTCAAATATAAGCTAAAGGTTTTGTTTTAAAACAAAAATCCGTACAGGAAATGTTTATGTAGCTGTGAAGACCTTGCCTTGTTACAGCATTTCAGTCCCACTTATACCCAGTATCATAGCACGGAAGGTCAGGAATGCCGCGTCTAGCCGTGAAAAGGAGTCGGCCCCTTGTCCTCTGGGCAAAGCACAGTGATGCCTATCGTGGTCCAGTGAGAGCCACTCACCGGGCTCCCTCTGTGCTTCACCACCGAGGGCTTTGGCCCAGATCACCTGGTGTCGTACGTTTCTCTTCCTACTATTCAAAACCAGGAGTCAGAGTGCTCTGTGATAGCCTTGTGAATAGTTATGCATTGAAACACGCTTCTTTCCATAACTGTTTTTTTTTCCTTCTTAATTTTGTGAAGTTTTTCTTTCTTCTTAATGTGATCATCACAGTATTGTACCAGGTATACTGAGATATGTCTCTCTGGCAATTAGGAAATAATTTATTTTCTGAGTGTGAAATATGTTGGAAAATACCACGACCATTGTATAACTAAATATATTAGGGCTTCAGTGGTTATTGTTAATAATCCTGACTCAAAGCACCCGGGAGCTTAATTCTTGGTAATATAAGAACAGGGCTCATGTGGGAGAACACACTTTGCTGCGAAGTTTTGCATGTGTGAATGCTTATTACCAAGGTGGAAAAAAAAGAGAAACTCTGCTTTTATCTGCACTTTTTCTCATCACTTGAATTCCTTTTAGTCTTCTTGGTACCCATGAATAATTTTTTCATTAAACAATGACATTTCAAGTTGTTGCATTTTGGTTTCCTTCAGTGTGATTCTCTGTCCTTACCACCACCACCCCCCCAAAAAATAAGTAAAAAATAATTCTCGTCATGTATTGAGCTGAGAGAACTGTGTTAAGAGTCACTGTTAGTGTTAAGAGTCAGATAATTTGAAGACTGATCATCTAGGACATAGTCAGAGCATGAATTGGATTCAGTTTTTCCCCTGTCACCAAAGGTACAATCTGCCTTATCTTCTTTCTGTCTTTTAGCCTTGGTAGAGATTTATTATCTAAATCAGAGTGTGGAGGAGGAAGAGATTTAAGTCTGAAAAGCATATAAATGCTTCCTCCAGACTATCAGAAGTTAGCTGTTGATTTTGCTCAGGTTGAGACTGGCCACACACTAATCCTGAATTCTCTTCTCAGTGGGTAAACCTCACAAGTGCAACTACTGTGGACGAAGCTACAAGCAGCGCAGTTCACTGGAGGAGCACAAGGAGCGCTGCCACAACTATCTCCAGAATGTCAGCATGGAGGCCGCGGGGCAGGTCATGAGTCACCATGGTGGGTAGAAACGGCCTTCACAATCTTCATCCTCCTCTCTACTGCTCTTGTCGTTTTTAATGGGGTGAATAGTTCTGTCTACCCTTCGGCATGGAGATAGAATCTTACTTTGTTTAAAGCAATTTTAGACCACATTAACTTCGCATGGGATTACCTTCTTGAGCATTTCAAATGAGTTGAGCTTTGGGACACTTTGCAAAAAAAACTATACTGAGTTTTTGTGATAATTACACATTATTTCTCCTAAGATGTATTGGCATAAACATAATAATAGCAGGCACCCTTGAATACACCAAACAAAGGTACTATGTACTCTTCCTAACAGTTCGAGGCAGTTCCACGTAAGTCTCCAGGTTTCCTAGCAGATTTGACTGGTTATTTGTGCCTTTGCATTTTTCTTAGGTAAGTGATCAGTGATGTAATTGGAATTTTCTCCAGTCTGTCTTGTGATTTATCTTGGAAATTACTCATTTTGCTTTCTATAAGTGTGGGACACAAACTAGGTCAAAATTAGGCACCACTTCCCTCCACAAAAATCAAAACCCAAGCAAAACATCCTGATCTCCATAACACACAGTGGCAGGTAGAAAGACAATCTGTAAGATTTATCAGTTAATAATTCTCTATTACTGATAAGTTAATGTTAGTAAATCAGCCTCACAAGGAAAATGACTACTTTCAGTTATTTATGTTTGGAGCCATCTTGACTTGTCTTATCTACAAATTATATGTTTTTTTATTGTATTATTCATACAAGTACATATAAAAATCTTAACTTATTGGTATTTTTATATCTGTTATATTAAAGAGATTTGGCAATATTAAATATTGCAATTGGAGAATATTATACTTATTTTTAAAGTATAAATATCTATTGAGTGATTTATAGACAGATCTAAGATTATTTGTGGGGCTTTTATTTGTTTTATATAGTGTCTACTGTGGAACTGTGTTTATTAGCAGCTAGTGATTATATGTTGTTGGGAATTCCTTTTAATCGAAATTTTTTGTTATTGTGAATAATTGAAGCATTTCTTTGTATTGAGGGTACACAATCAGATTTAATTCCATTTATCATTGTGAGTCTATTTGTTTATATTATTATTAACTAAAAAAATATAAAATCATTCTGTTTTAAGTCTTAGTAAATTTGATTTTGTAAGTTTGCATTACCTGGGCTTATGAGGGTAGCATAGGTTTCATAGCATAGAAGTCAAAGTGGTGAGCCTGGGAGCTCAGCAAACCTGGTCTAGCTGTGTGGTGTCTGAGTGTGTTACTCATAGGCTTGGCATGATAATTAAATGTTATTGGGTGTGCAATAAACACCCAATAAAGAGTTCTTTGTAGAGTTACATTTCTGGGCATTAAATATTAAGAAGCTGTAAATGTTCCATCCCCTTTACAGTTATGTTACTTCCTGGCATTAATTTAGGCATTGGAGGTTTCACTTGCCTACGAAGCACACTATTTTTGTTTAAACAGTTAGTTTTAGAGGTGGTTTGAGGCAGGGTAGCTGATAGAGGCTCGGGGACATGCCCAAGATTTCCAAACATAACTTATGGCACTGCTACTTTTTCCATATAATGATCTCTTACTGCAGCTTCACACTTGATTGGATTATTAATTCTATTAATTCATTTTTCTATTCATATAGGGAAATAGGTGTACATAAATAATTATAGGCAAAATTTAACTATCTGTGGGCAGATTAACCAGTTCTAGATTAAGTGCTGACAAGCAATTTTAAACAGGTGTATTTTGGGAGAGGAAAATACTTTCTTCTAAAGTGCTGCAGCCTCAGCATCAACCCCATTTTCAGCTTGCTTAGCTCTTCCCAGCAAAGGCCCTTTACAGGTGGCTCTGAAGTTGGACTAGTGAAGAGAGAGTGGGGAGAGTGGGCGAGACACTCAGCCCCTGGGGAGAGCGTGGGCAAAGCCAAGGAGGGGGGGGGGGTTCCATATCATTTAGAGACCCAAATATTTGTTCCTCAGTATTGGATATCGATTTAACCACCTAAGGGTATATTAATGTCATTTAATACTATAATTTTTCTAGATATTTTGTAATAATAATTTGAAATTATCCTTGCTTTCCTTTTCCCTTTCTTTTAACATACTTAGTAGGGTAGGGATTGATAAATGCCATAAGAAAGAAAAATATAGGTAAATGTTGCTAGAGTTCATTATTAACCTTGTGTCATATATGTTACTTGGCATGTGTCGCCTTTTAAACAGAGCCACAGTGAAATCATTTTTATCCCCTTCCCTCTCTTACTATCATGTTCAATGCAGTCTATTTTTTTTTTTTTTTGGTCTTTTCTTCTAATGGTATGTGTGGGGGTTGCTATCATTTTGATGTCCATTAGCTGCTTGAAGTTAATTACTGTTCCTCTATTTTCATATCTGACATAGTTATATTTCCTAGCCTCTCTTTCCCAAAACATGTCATTCCCCACATTAGCTCTTACAGTGAGAAAGCGTCTGAAGTGGCATTTGTTCACTCAGGAAACATTTATCAAGGGCTTATGTGCTAAATTCTATGGAACATTCTGGGGATATAAAGGTAAATGGAATAGATGCAATGTCTTTCTTACATTTATAGTCCAGTAGGAAACACGTACTTAAAAAATAAAACGAAATGAAGCAAATGCAGTCATGAAGGAGTATATATGCTTCTCCAGGGGCACAGATGCGGAACGACCTCACTCTGTCTGGAGAAGGCGAGGAAAGCTTCGTAGTGCAGTGTTTTACCCATGGATGAGGGTGAGAAAAATTGTATAGTTTGGACAGATTCACAGAGAATGTATTGTGTGGGCAGGCAGTTGCCACAGGCTAAGACTTACAGGTATAAAAAGAACATTAGCAGGTTCCTGGAGGTTGAACATAGCTGGAACTCAAGGAGTGGTAGGAAATGAGATTGAAATAGTAAGTTGTGAAGTAAAGATGGAGCCCTTTACGCTGCTCCGGTGTTTGGATTTCACTGGGGTAATCAGTTTGTGTCTCCTAAAGGAAAATGTCACCAACATAGAGGACAGTGTAGATGGCTGACAGGCGTGCTCAGAGAGACGGGGAGTGAGCATGCCAAGGAGGAGGAGGAGACAGGGCGAAGCGCTGAACACATATTCAGCAGGAGGCATAAAAGGGTCTTTAGTTTGATGGGAAGGGGAAAATAACGACTTGTACTTTGGCAAATAAAGATAATAATACATTTGGTTTTATGGCAGATTACTTTATTTGAAATTATTTTATGCTAATTTTCAAGTATATTCAACTTGAAGAAAAAGCTTTAAAAATCAAAGTACATAATTAACATCCCCCTCCTTCCCTAAAGACAAAAATGAAAGTACAAACTGGAAAGAGAGAGTACTTTTAAAGAAAAAAGGGTATCTTTAGATTTATGGTTTGACTATTTGGTAAAGGGGATTTCTTTATTGTGAGTGTGGAGACATAACTGGGAATGTGCAAACTCTCTAGTAAGTTTTCTCCACCCGTTTCCATTAGGTGGTATTTCTTCCATTAAGTCATTTGGAAAATAGCCGTTGGATGGTATGTTCGTCTCACATCCTAAAAGATACCACAGATACAAAGTCAAATAAGGTGCAGTCTCTACCCTAAGGTTATTTACCAACATTTGGAAGAAATGGACCAGTAAGCCAATAATTAGAACACTGTGTCTTGTGTGATAAGCATTCCGGGGACACAGAGGAGAGATCACACTGGGTATCCAAGAGGAATTTCTGGGGAAGGTTATGTTTTAGTGGAGTTTTGAAAGGCAAGATAGCTGGCTGAATAAGTGGAGAAGGGGGGTTCATGCAGAGAGAACAGCATGTGTGAAGAAACAGAAGTCTAAAAGCATTATGGGTTCAGGATCTAGAAGCAGCTCTGTATAATTAGAGCCCCGTTTGTAATGGGAAGAAAAATTGGTGGTGGTAAGGCTAGAGGTACGGGCTGTGAAAGAGCATCAAGGGCTCATTGTGTTAAGTGAAGAGTTTGTCATTCATCCCCCAAAACGTTATTGCATTGACATTTTATTGCTAGAAATGTGGGAGATAGATCAGAAGAGCCCAGATTAGAGGCAAGTAGACCATTGCAACAATCTGCTGATTGATTGAGTTGGGCCTCGTGGCCTGCAGTATGCAGAAAAGTTAGTTAATTGGGAGCAACTATAGATGTAGAATCTAAAACACTTGGGAACTGCATGTATACTTAAGGGGAGGTGGTAAGGAAGAGGAGGGGCCGGAGACTGGGTGAAAGGAAGAAATCCAGGGTCTGCCACAGTTAGCTGGCATGGACGAGCAGGTCGGTAATAGTGCCGTTCACTGAGATGGAAATTAGAGAAACGGAAAGTTTGGGTTAGGGAAATGGAGATTTCAGTTTTTGAACATACTGTCCTTTAAGAACCTGTGAGAGTTAGCCAAGTTAGCCAAGTGAAACTAAAAAGAAGTTGAATATATATCATATATATAAAATCAAGCTCTCAAGAGAGATGGGTAAGAGATAAACTTGGGGGAGCCATCATTAAATAGACAGTAGCCAGAAGTAATGGGCTTTATAAAGTTGTATGGGTAAATATAGAGTGAGCTATCTAGAGGTCCAAGAATATACCAGGAAGGGAAAAACAAATAAACAAAAAAAAGAGCCATGCAGATGAGTAAGAGCAGAAGGCTTAAAAGTGGAAAGAGTGATTTTACAGAAGCCAAAGCAAGTATCAGCACTGTTGAATGTTCTCAAGGAAATAATTAAGATAACTGAAAAGTTTCTTTTAGATTCAGCAACATGGAGAAAATGTGTGACAATGTAGAAGACACCTGTTGTTTTTGCCTGCCTCACATACCTTCCTTCTCCTTTCGATAAGGAGACTTTCGTTTCCTTTAGAGAACCCTCTCCCATTGCGTGAGCCATGGAGGGTCTGTCAGCCTGTGTGGTTGCCCCTCTGGCCGAGGGATGGCCATATGACCTAATCTGGGTCACTCTGTGTTGGGAACCCTATGGTTCTGTAGGTATGATATATCAATGTGATGAGATAACGAAATAACGGAAGTATAAGTCAATTCTTCCTGGTTATAACTTCAAATATAACTTCAAGGAAGATATCTGGTTATGAAACTTGCTCCAACAGGTGCAGTTAGCACGTTGGTATGTTCTTAGCCCAGATGAATGCCTCACTATGGGAGCAAACCTCCCCGAGTGAACTAGAGAGCTTGTTTTATGTTTTGGGCAATGCACAGCAGTGGGCAGAAGTAGGTTCACAGTTGTGAGTGGGAAAAGCACAGAGTTTATTCTTGTTTTATTATTTATTGTCATTATTTTCCATGCAAACAACTGTGAGCCTACTTTTGCCCATTCTCTTTATATCCAGAAACATTTTGATGAGTTGCACCCAGATGCACGAAAGCAAAAAATTCAGATTAGTTATGTAATTGGGAAAATATATCAGGTATCAGAAAAATATCTGATATATTTTCCCAATAGCAGACCTTAAAAATATATCAAACTTGTTTATATAAAGTCAAAATGCAAATGAACTCTACAAAGAATACCATAGCGTAGTGGCCCAGATCCCAGCCACCTAGGTTCAGCCATATGTCCATTTCTAACTACATGAGAACCCTGAGGAAATAGCATCCCCGGGTCTTTGTTTTCCCGTCTGTAACGTGGAGATGGTAATGGTGCTTATCTCGGGGGGCAGGGGGAGTGAAGCACTAAATGAATTGTTAAATGCAAGTCCTAAAAACAGCACTTAACATATGTGTCAGCTGTTGTTGTTGTTGTTGTTATTGATTATTGTCAGTATGGTAGACACAAGATCCCCATTTGATATGTAAAGGACGGTGGCAAAGAAGAATTCAGACCAGAGCTCTGCCGAAGTCATTATTTTCTGTTCACATGAGCTTCATTGAACTCGGGACAAATCATCTGAATTGAGGTGGATGTGGTGTGGGACAGTTCCCACACCCAGGTTTCGTTTTGAATGTTAAATGTGTGCAAATATGAAAATTCAAGGTGAGACTTAGAGCAAAACTGCTAAGTTTTAAGACTACTCATTTCAAAACTAATTAGTATATTCAATTTGGGGGCAAACCCTGTTAACCAGTTTTGCTGTTTTTTAGCAAAATTTACAACAACAAACTTTTTTTCTTTCCTTCTTTCATTTTGGATCTTGGTCCGTGACATATTTTTCATCTTTGGTCTACAGTTATTTGGTCTATAATTACTTTAAAAAAAAAAAAAAAAAACTTAACACATGCCTGTAATCCATCACCCAAAACAAAAATTAAGATTTTGATAATAATCCATGTAATTACAGTGTTCTCCACCACGTCACTGCTATTTCATCCTCCTGTACCCCCTTTATTTGATTTTAGGTTCTTCCTTTCTTTGCTTTTTACTTTTTTTGTTTTTTTTTCTTTTTAAATTCTAGTTTGTAAGATAGGACATAATGTTTTATGTAATGTAGGCAGTCAGACTTTTTCTACTTGACAAATATTATTGTATATCAATACAGAAAATTAGTTAAGTGTTTCCTTGCTTTTGAATCGCATTCTTGGAATTTTTTGCCAAATTAACACCCAGTAATTGCAGAATCCCTTTGCCGTTCATAACCAGAGAAGCTGTTATAAAACAGAGATTTAAGATTAAATTTTTCTGGTATATCTACTAGACTATATTAGGTTAACCCAAAACTCAGATTGAATATCAGTCTTGTTAAACATGTCCAATTCAAGAAAACAATTTTCCGATAATGTTTTTAATTTTTTTTTTAATTTCAAACCTGTATTGTGTATTAAATAGGTCATCCGAATTGTGCACTGGATTTTCTTAACTTTCATCTCTTTTTCACTGTATTTTAGCATCCACTCTTATAAATGAGAATGCATTGTGTCTTGCACAATGGAACTATCTTTTATAAACTCAAAGAGGAGAATAAATCATTTTACAGTGCATGTTGAACAAGTAAAGATATCCTACAGTATGAAACCGTTTTGTTTTCAAGCAGTGTTGGCACAGGACCCACTGGAGAACAGTAATCGAGAAGCAGTGTGTTATGGTCTTTCCTGTGAGCACTGGTTTTAATCTGCTGACCTCACTCTGTCTCAGATGTTACTCTGCCCTTAGTTAAATGTTCTGTGACAGTATTTGCATTCAAAGAGAAATTTTATAAGTTCTTTGTCTACACTGTGAATGCCAGCATCCAACCTATGAGCTAGTATATCAGCCCGTAGCAACTGAAATGGGATGAAGAGGGAGCACCATGGAAAGTGTACGTCAGTGAATCAGAGCAGTTCAGTGAGAAAACAGGCCTGTTTGGGAATAGACTCTTTCCTCCCACTGAAGAGCTCTTCTTAAAGTAAATGACAACTGGAGAGCTGCCACAGTTGGCTACGCATGTTCAGGACTGGATCTCCTGCACCAAGGCTGCCTCGTGCAGGTATTGAGCTGCTGTCAGTAGGGCTACCAGCTCACTCAGCTCATCACATAGAAAATCTGTTGCAAGAAAATGCATGGCTGAAAAAAAAAAAACCTAGTTAAATACTGTATTGTTATTCTGTGTGTCTGTTGAAGTTTTCCTCCAAACTAGTCGACTTAACTTAAATTGTTTTACAAAAATAAACTCCAAGAGCCTTGAGAATAGTGCAGTCTTAAAGTAGTATTGATTTTAGTCAATGTCAAAAACACTTTCAGAGGAATAAGATGAGAAACAAGATGAACATGTTTGCCACCAATAGTGGCAACAGTTTATGTCATTGATCTGAGAGAGGCTCAGATAAAAACAAATCCTCTGTGTGTCGGAGTAAAATCACCAGGTACGTGAACACTGGAGGTTATCTTTCTACGTGCTTTTATTTAAGCATACTAGCTTATGTTTGTCTAACACGTATTGAGAGGGCAAATCCAGCTTTGTATCTTTACAATGTTGAAGAAATTATCAGATTGCATTTTTTGTATGGTTTTATGTAGTACCTCCTATAGAAGATTGTAAGGAACAAGAGCCTATTATGGACAACAATATTTCTCTGGTGCCTTTTGAGAGACCTGCTGTCATAGAGAAGCTCACGGGGAATATGGGAAAACGTAAAAGCTCCACTCCACAAAAGTTTGTGGGTAAGCATGACAAATGCTTTTATTTCTTTAAAAAGGTGATTTTAATGGGCAAAGACATGTTCCCATGTATTGGAAATATATACAGTGTATTTCAGTTCATGAAATAAATGTCAGTCTCTTTTCTTCGTTATTCTTTTCTACTTTGTGCCACTCCTTGTGTGTCATCCACACATCCACACACAGACACTTCAGTCTACGGGCTGGAGAAAAGAAATACAGGAAAGACTGACAGTAGTGAGTTGCCATCTCAAAATGAAATGATATATAAAGTAAAAAAGCATGTAAAAACAAAATGTGAATTTATTAAAAAAATAATAACCCTTAAGGGAAAGAGTGTAGTCTGTTAGCCAGTTTTGGATTGTGTTTTTAAATTTGCATTAGCACTTGTTTTTTAAACTGTTTTCTTTACATGATGTTAATGTTGTTAGTATTTGATCAAAGTAAAAGGAAATCTCTTTTTTAAAAATTCTGCATTAGAAAAATAATGCAGCAACCTACATTCAAGACATTTCATATTGGTCTGTATTTCATATTTTGACCTTTGTTTTCTTCCAGTCTGTTATTTCGAACTGAAAAGATTAAATATGATGTATTAGACTTTTGTTTTTCTCTTGCAAGCCCTTGGATAGTCTTTGATGTGCTCACAGTTGGCATCATTGCGCATACTGTTCAGTCATAAAGTGTCTGAGGATACAGAAAGCATCTGAGTTCTAAAAAGACTGTGAATAATAGAGATTCAATATAGAGAACTATCATTAATTGCCTATGTGATATCTATTTTTATAGACCTTATGGAGGGTAGAAATTAGAAGAAAAAAAAACATTTAAATAGATTCTTACATTCTGTTGTAAAAATCATTGTGGAACATCTACCTGGGGGGAAATCTTTAGTTATTGCAGGGAGGAAAGGATAATAAAACTCTAGTACTCCAGCGAACACTTAGAGAAGGTTTCCTTTCAGTGTAAAATTGAAGAACTAACGAATTACCAAGATATCACTTTAAGAGCAGCTGGAGAGATGAATGGACAGAGCGCGCTGACCGAAGGCTGGTCGCAGCCCCAGGGCCCCCAGTTCACCATGGTTCAGTGTGAGCCCCGAGAGCGCACTCAAAGGCTGGCCTGGGCCCTCGTGACTTCTTTCTCTCTCTTTCTTTGTACAGACAACTTCTAAAAAATGCCAGTTCATCTGTTTTTAAAATTGGCTAATTTGATGGATGTCCATTAAATGCCTATATCTCAACTAGACACTAGTGTAGTTAGGAAAATATGAAATTCATGTCTGTTTTTCTGTCTTCTGAATTTAGTTAGTTCTGCTTTTGAAAACATTTTCACTTTTTTTTTATGAGTTAGGGATGCTACTTTCAATTTGATTTTATTACATTTCTTAGAAAAGAGGGACAGATTTTTAAATTTACATTTTGATTCCAGTGTAATGACATTACATTTTTACTAGGAATTTGAAGGGTTGTTTTTTTTTCTAATTTGGATTCTATATATTATATAACAATTGCATAGTAACTCCTTTTCTGTCTGAAATGAAAAACATTTTATTATTCCACAGTTACTATAAATTCCTATTTTCTGTGTCTCTCAGTTAAATACTGTTCTCTGACCTTATTAAGGTCTCCCAGACAGTGACCCCTGAGCTTCCTTCCTATTTGTCTCTTCTTTCCTTAGCTGGCTGTGATCCTGTGATCACTTTTTCTATTCTTTTGCCAACATTTGGGACTCTCCTGATTCGTGGTCCTTCTAGCACCTTCTCCTGGCAAAACTCCGCTCTCTAGTGAAGCCGTCTGAGCCTCTTCTCCGTATCTACACAGTGGCCAGTACTTCTGGAAGAAAACCTCACTGCCTCACGATTTGGTGTCACTGTAAATAAATGAATGACGGCTCTCAAACATCCACTGTTCCACCCATGCTGTGTAGCAGCCCTCCTTCGGTTTATTCCTGAATAGCCTTCTCTCCTACTCTCCACTGTGGCCATTTCAACTTTTCTCAGTAAATATGATACTTCATGCCTTGATGCTATTATATCCAGATCCACAGGGACTAAAATCAGTTGACGTGATTTCAGTATCGTATCACTAATCCCATAGGGTGATGTGCATCCATCTGAAAGCTTTCTTCTTCTTTCAAAGGATGAGTATCTCTCTTTCTGATTAAGCTCAATTCCTCTAACTGTGCTCTGGAATTCTCCTATCCCAGCCCCCCAAATACCTTACCATTATTTTTCCTTTTCCTCACTTATATTTCCACTTCTCACCTCTACTGGCATTTTTTATTTCAGCAGTTGATGTGATAAACTGTCATCATTTTAAAAAAAACACATCTTTTCTCAGACTCAAGCCTCCTTCCAGGTCCTATCCACATTCTCCTTCTCTTCAAAGATGGAGTTCTTGAAAGAGTTCTCTCTGCTTGTGTTCTTTCATTTCTTTCTTGCTGCTCATACCCTGGCTTTCTTCCCTGTGCTCCCCTGAAATTATTCTCATTGACACCACCACTAGCTTCCATTTTGCCAAGTTCAGTGCACCTTTTTTAGGCCATCTCACACAACTCCTGTAGAACATTTGCCACTATTGATTAATTCCATTCGAAGTACCTCTTTCCCTAGTTTCGATGACATTGACCTTTTTTGCATTTCTTCCATCTTTGCGACTACTCCACTCAGCATCCTTTATGGACTTACCCCTAACAGTTATACAGATGGGGGCAAAAGTACTAATGGAGGCCTCCGTTCATATGCCTAAATATTTTAATGTGAATCAAAGTGAAAACCTGTCATGGTTTTCCCTTCTAACTTAAAAGACTCAGTTCTAATACATGTGGAATTCTCAGGAACCTCGGAGTTCCACACCAGACCTTGGCTGCACGAGCAGAGCCGCCTCCTTGCCTGGAGCCAGGCCCCTCTCTTCGACATGTTCTTGGTCTCTCAGTTCTGTTCAATTTCAAAAGGAGCCTCGGGCACACATGTGCACACAGCTCAGCCTGCACATCCAAGTTCTTTTCACATTGTACCCACATGTAGTGCATGAGGAGTGGAGGGTGGGCCATTCCTCAAGCTGAAAAGCCTGCATTCCAGCAGCATACGGTACGGAGAGGACCGCTAACCCACTGCTCACCCCGGAATCAACTGCAGAGCCGTTTGGGTGAGGAATTCTGGGGTCAGAGTACGGTGCAGGGCGTAAGCTTGAGGTAGTCATGTTCCCTTGGCCCTGCATACGCCTCATTCCATGAGGAGCAAAGTGCAGGGCACTTTAAATATGGGACTCAGCACAGGAATCCCACTTGCACAGGTCTACAGGCAGACATTAAAATCATAGTGTTTCAATTTCTATCGTTGAATTTCTCTGCTTTACACTTCTGTTGCTGTGGGTGATATCGTGTATTCCCATGGCTTTAGAAGTTTCTTTCCATAAACCCGTGACTCTCATTTCTAGGTCTCAAGACCAGACGTCTCTCACATGCGTTTGAGACTGTATCTCTGTACCTACTGGACATGACTGTTACTCATAGTGTGCCCTGACCTGAATTCATCATGTTTTCTATCTCGTTGACATCCACTAAGTTTCCTGGGCCAGAAATGTAGGCGTCAAAATTAACTTCCTTCTCTTTCTTATTCTCTATGTCTAGATGATTTCCAGGCCCTAGCAACTATGTTTTCTAAATTTTTCTCCATTTCATCGAATTTTCTCCATTTCCAATGCCACTCTACTGGTTCAGGTCACCATGGTCTCTATAGCAACAACTTCCTAAACCATCTTGTTAAATAATTGTCCAGTCAAGTCATTTCCCTGTTTAGTCTTTTCAACACTTATTGCCTTCAGGATAAAATTCGAATTTCTCAGCTGTCGAATGAGCCCTACATTGTATAACTCTGTCTTTCCCATCTGTTTTGTCCCTGAGCCTTCCTACCTTCAGCTCCACCTTTACTTGGCTAATATTGCCATTGTGTTCATATCTCTGATACCACTTCTTTCAAGAAGTCTTCTTTTACTCCCCTAGTATGAGATAGGAATTCTTCTTATATGATTGCATAGCACATATATCACGCTGTGTTATAAATAATCCCTAAATTACTATAACTAACTTTAAATTATAGACTCTTTGAGAGTATAAAGTTTGTGTGGCTTAACTTTTAAACCTTCGACATCGCAGTATCTTAAATTGGATACCATAAGATAATTTCTCATTTTACCCTTCTGTTTGCATTGCTCTGATCATTGCCCTGACCATACTTTGGGGACCTTTCTTCAAACCTGAGATAATACTAGCTATTAGGAAGTGATTTTCCAGAATGCGGTTCTGTGGATTGATATGTTCTATCATCATTACAAGTTAAAGGTCCATGTACAACATACTAAACATTTATGAGAGTCCACAGATATTTTTAAGAAGCAATTATCTGTAAGATTTACCTATCAGAGTAACTAGGTAATTAGTAGAAGACCACATTATTTTAGTATCAGAAATTTTAAAAAGATAAAATATTCTATCCAAATTTGGTAATGTTTAAAGGAGAAAAATTAAAGTTACTTCTCATATCCTATGCACCAAACTCTTTATAGTTAATGCTTAGATATTATATTGAAATAAAATTAAATTGATTGCAGTTAATATTAAAGGGAAAACTACAAACATACTTCAACCAAGAAAAAGTGTAGAAAATGGACAACAGATCATAGCACAACCATTTTCATACATGCCCAAAGAAAGGGGTCATGTAAAAATAAGTAATTATTTTTTTGAGATGCAAAGCAACAAAACAAAAGATTTTCCAAGTTAATAAGTACTTCTGGAAGTTAACTCATATTTTAAAGAGCCCCAAATTTTATTTATCAGACAGTACAACTTTTAAAAGTATTTTAATTGGGACTCTTGAACTCTCCAGAATGACATATGTTTATTCTGTAATTGTTTTCTTAATAGAGCAGCTAAATCAACCAAATTAACCCTACACAAAAGTGAGGTGACAGATTTTATAAGCAGATCTCAAATTCTGTGTCTGTGGCTTGGTCACTGATGTTTAAAATGTGCAAAAGCAAGCATAGTCTCCGACTTATTTTCACATGGTATTTGTTCTTTCTCCTATAGTTGCTGACTTAGTTTCATAGTCTCTGACTCTTTTCACCTGGTATTTTTTTCTTTCTCATATAGTTCCTGAGCTCTAGACAAGTGGAAATTTTAATAGTGGATAAAAATAAGATAACACAGTCAATCATACTTTTCAGGGTGGGTGTATTTCCCAATGGTATTAGAACAAGTGCAAACGGCTTGTGAAATTTTTATTACTAATCCCCTTTGCAGATGTAGAGTGTTTGTGAGCCTCAGCAGAATTAAAGAGCCTAAATATTTGATCTAAGGAATAAGATATACCATATTATGGAAAACGGATTTGATTAGGTGTCTTTGCATTTTTGTATTTTTAATCCAACCACTGATTTTGCTGTATCTTTTTTTGTTTCCTTTTTTCCTTTTTTCTCCTCTCCCTTTCAGGGGAAAAGCTCATGAGGTTCAGCTACCCAGATATCCACTTTGATATGAACTTAACGTATGAGAAGGAGGCTGAGCTGATGCAGTCTCACATGATGGACCAAGCCATCAACAACGCAATCACCTACCTTGGAGCTGAGGCCCTTCACCCTCTGATGCAGCACCCGCCAAGCACAATCGCTGAGGTGGCCCCAGTGATAAGCTCAGCTTATTCTCAGGTCTATCATCCAAATCGGATAGAAAGACCCATTAGCAGGGAAACCTCCGATAGTCATGAAAACAACATGGATGGCCCTATCTCTCTCATCAGACCAAAGAGTCGACCCCAGGAAAGAGAGGCCTCTCCCAGCAATAGCTGCCTGGATTCTACTGACTCAGAAAGCAGCCATGATGACCACCAGTCCTACCAAGGAAACCCTGCCTTAAATCCCAAGAGGAAACAAAGCCCAGCTTATATGAAGGAGGATGTCAAGGCTTTGGATACCGCCAAGGCTCCTAAGGGCTCTCTGAAGGACATCTACAAAGTCTTCAATGGAGAAGGAGAACAGATCAGGGCCTTTAAGTGTGAGCACTGCCGAGTCCTTTTCCTAGACCATGTCATGTACACCATTCACATGGGTTGCCATGGCTACCGGGACCCACTGGAATGCAACATCTGTGGCTACAGAAGCCAGGACCGTTATGAGTTTTCATCACACATTGTTCGAGGGGAGCACACATTCCACTAGGCCTTTTCATTCCAAAGGGGACCCCTATGAAGTAACGAACTGCACATGAAGAAATACTGCACTTACAATCCCACCTTCCCTACAATGTTGACATACCTTTTTTTAAAAAAAAATATTATTACTGTCATGAATTCTTATTTTGTGGACACGGTGTCTTCGCTCTACCTAATTACAATTAGGAAGAAACAGAAGAGAGAAAGGACAGGGACAGGGGATATTGTTTCTTGATAACTTGGCTTGTTTATTTTGTGGGAATTTTGAGAGCAGTTCATTTCTGCCATGCATAGATGTAAGGCTTATCGTGCTTTGAAAAAAAAATCACTTGATTCATACAGGTTCACCTAAAAGATTCTGATTTGCCACTGATGCTCAGAATTATGACTGAAG
The DNA here is from genome assembly GCA_004027735.1 of Carollia perspicillata. NCBI lineage: Eukaryota > Metazoa > Chordata > Mammalia > Chiroptera > Phyllostomidae > Carollia > Carollia perspicillata. Next base: position 17,855 of record PVKM010004790.1, on the reverse strand, counting down.
GCAGGAAAGTTTAGTTTTCTGGGCAGGACTTTCTCAGTTTAAAATGGGATAAGTAATTTAACGCTTCAAAGAATTTATTTCAAAATGTCAACTGTTGTGTTTTTTTTTTTCCCTCTAGAGATCATGGAGCAGAAACACATTGTCCTTTTCAGTGATAACTCCTTGGATGGGTGGTTGTTGTGGGTTCTATGTTTACTTCCCCTCTGGAATTTATGATACGCTATGTTACACACTGTACCATAGAGCAAGACTTTTCAACTACAGGTAGTTACGGACACTTACAATACATCTGAGGTCCTGTGATCTTATTTTTCTAAACTTAAGCACTGTTTTTCCATAGTTTTGATGACTGGCATTTTATAGACACCCTGGCAGCCTTACTTTTAACACCGTTAATGAATAGTGTTTTTAACTAGGTTTCAGAATAACATATGGTCTAAGAGTGGCTAACAGGCAGTCGGTAGTTTCCAGAAGGGACCTCTACTTTTCATAAATTTGTCTGGGATGTTTTCTTTTAACATTTTAATGCGATGGCCGCATAGTATACGTATTTGTTTCTAAAAGTATGCTTACGATGGTCACTTTATCAGCATTGAATCAGTGTTAACTAGTCAGCAGAAAAATATAATTAGGCTAACAGTAGGGGGAAAAAACCCACTCAGAAATCCTTCCCTGGTATATTTCCCTTTTCTCTCGTGTTTTTCAAGCTGTGACCACCCAGTGTTCTGTCCATAGTCCATTCATCTTTTACTCTTCCAGCAGAAGGTCCTCCATACCTTACTATAGGCTATTTCTTTCCAACTCTCCTCCAAGCAATTGCTAATTTGATCTGAATGTGTAACCTGAACCACGTAAGGTTATGGAACTAGGGCTATTTATTCTAGCATTTCTTCAATAATAACATCTGCCACTTGTGGTGCAAGGGAAGGAAAATTCTTTGTTATCTTTACATTGTACTGCAGATAAAACAAACAAACAGAAGGCGTATTTTCACCAGTCTTGGAGTATAGAATGTGACCGACCCACCAAGTGAAAGTGAGCGTGCCCTGCAAATTTTTCTGTCTCAAAAACGCTGAACTATTTATTTATAAGTCCTTGTCAGAAATGGATCTCAATTCCATAGCACAGAATTTCTCTTCTTTTAGTCCATACATGTTATCGTAGTTCATGTGCACATTTTAATGACATTTATATGGGTGCTCTATCTGTGCTTCGCAGTCCTCCAGCATTAGAGGGCAGCCACCCAGTGAATTCGAGTGAGGTCGTTGGGGGGACAAACCTGGAGGCAGAACTCGCTGTCTGCGTGTAGAGAGGGCGATGCTGACCACGATCTGATACCGTGTACGAACACTGCAGTTCTCTCAGCAGTAACTGATAGCTGCTCTGAAGAATTGCTAAATAGGATGCAGAAACCGTGTTTCTCAACGCAGAATAATGTGAGGATTAGCAAGACTAGAGAAGTACGGACAGAGAAGCAGCTCTGGCGTCTGCACTGCTCCTCACTCGGCTTCTGGTTTGCCGTCTGCTCCTGTAAGCACCGCCTGAGCACTGACAGCCCGAGCTCAGCAAAGACGGGTGCAGCTCAGCTCTCTTCCGCTAGCCCCTGTCGTCATTGTTTTTGGAGAAATGTCCAAACCGTCTCTTTAAATCTAAGAGCAGCACCAAAAGAGAGATGTGAAATGTTTTAATTAGAATGTCAACTGTCTTTTTCCCCCCCTGCATGCTTTGGTACTTTGGTACCTTATGAACATATAATTTATTCAGAGATAAAGCATGTCTATGAGACTTTCTCACCCCACTCACCCTGACCACTCATAAGTAATTGAAATTTTATTTTATTTTCCTTTTGGTGGTAGCTAAATAATTTAAGTTAGTGATTTTGTGTTTTACTGTAATTTAAAGAAACATTTGGATGGCAGTCAATATGTTCATAACTTTGGCTGTGTGTGAATTTCTGCTGGCATTATCTATGAATTTTCTCCCTGCTTATGATTTTTTTCAGTATGTGAACAAGTATGTACCTGCCCTGGGGTAAACTGAATTGAGGTGGATGTAGAGAGTTGTGTAGGGCCCCATGAGGACAGTACCCGGGCACTCTCCTTCTCTGGGTTCATCTTTTTAGGAATCTCTTTGATGGAAGGGACTTCGTATTTGTGAGAGTGCGTTTGCCACAAGTGTGTGTGCTTGCACTCTCTTAGCCTTACGATATAAGGAACAGAAAGAGGTAAAGATGGCTCAGGGTATGACAGGGACAAATGAGGACAAGGTCAGCCCCAACGTGTAGAGGGAATTTTTGTGGACACAGTGCTGTCTAGGAAAGTCTGGATGGCTGTATTTGCATGCCTCTCCTTCGCAATAGGAAACAAGAAACGTGGTAGCACCTAAAAATAAGTATGAGCTTCAGACACCAAATAAATCAAGTTTTATATAACAGTTATACGCCCAGTTTATTCAGGTGAGATTTCACAATGCAGAGTATTGGAGGGGCATGAAAATGGGTTAGTCTCCGTATTCTCCATTTTGGCAAAAATTCAGAACTTCATCATACTGCTTTGCCCTGATTTTGTCCAGAATCGTATCTCCAGGTCTTGGACAAGTGTGTGGCCTTTCTCTAACACTGGGCCATCACTTGAAAAACATTCTAATCTGGCTTTTAAAACAGTGGGAGTGACCAATAAGCACGCTGGAGGAAATTTCAGGTTGTTGAAACATTCCATGGAGGGTTTTCTGGAGGGATAAAATAGAAGAAGTAGAGACCAGGATTTAGAATTGGCTACAAAGTAGGGAGTGTCTTTCCTATATACATACAAGCACATACATTCTTTTATAGAAAATTCATGAAAAGAAGCAATTAGTGTGATCAGATGTGTTGCAAAGACAGAGTTAACAACTGTTAACACCAGAGCAATTTAGTAGGCTTACTTTTTACCAGATTGTATTAAGAAATATTAAGGAAGTCACTAGTGTGTCTTTAGGACTATTTGCAACAATTAGTGAAAAAAGCAGAGATTTTAACCTGATTTGATATAACCTCCAAAGTGAAAGAAACAAATTACTCTTTGGTAGGAAGATACAGAAAAAAACTGTCAACTGTTATTTATTGACAAATGGAGGAAGACAAGAATATTTTAGTAAGCTCGATATTGTTTTGTGTCTCAGCTGTGTACCTCACAAAACCACCCCGAAGTCTTTATGGTAGTTTATATATATGTTTGACAGAATTTACATCACTGAAGGTATTTCGAGGAAAATTGGTCTGTTTTCCAATGTTAATTTATTGGACCTCCAGAATGATTCCTTAAGGTAGAAAAAGAGAAGGCTGCAAAAATACAAACAAAAAAACACATGCCCTTAGTTTCAAAACACAACTTAGATTATGAGATACCGGCTATGTCATTTTTAAACTTTAAATTGTTCATTTTACAAGAATGAATGTTACATTTGTGATCATCTTTAGTTGTATTTTCTGTACTGTTTTATAAAGTACTACCTTATGTAGACTGTTCTACAACAGAAATTCCCCAAATGCACAGGAAAAAAAGAGAGTGGCAGTGAAGGTGTAGTTTGTATATATGAAAGTTATCTTAGAAATGTTTTGAAACTTCCAGTTTCTACAAATTAATTAAACTATACAGTAACTGGTCTCTTAAGACCCTGAACTTAGTGTATTAAATACTTAGAAAATTTCCTTCTATCAGTGCCTTTTCAAAACGCAGTGAGTGTCGCCTTAGCTGTTGCAGCACTACGACACTGTTACTGTGTGTTTTTAAAAATCACTTAAAATCGAGTACTATATAATTTATCTTCGTGTTTTTAGGACAACACTGTTAGAAGAATTTTCAATACAGAGACATTGAGCTCACCTGTGTAAAGCAAAAGGACATTTGGAAACAATTTTAACATCTTTCTAGTTAGGTAATATTTCTGAGTACTGTTATGAGGGTATGCAGGTGAAATAGAAGGTAGATGGAAATTTTAGCTGTGGGTTGTGTTATGGCATGTGTTTCATTTTGTTTTTAAGGAAAAATAAGTTCTAATATCATGTAAGGCTTTATGAGTGAGGTTTTTGCTCAATAAAACAAAGTATTGTTTTGGAACCTCCTTGAGTGACTAGCATCGTCCTAGTCTTAGAACCTCTGCCCTCTAATCTGTTAATGTTTCATGGAGTAATGTAAAGAAGCAGGTAATTAATTCTCCTTGAACAAAACAAAACTGAACAGTCATATCACATTGCTATTCTCCAAAGCGTAATCTCAAATGTTGCCTGCCATGGTTGTGTATTACTTGCAATGAATGTGTTAGGATATGACAGCTTTTTTAAAAAAAGTAATAATAATAAGCTGCTTGTTATATGAAGCAAATGTCATATGACCAAGAAGCTGTGATATGCTAGTGTTTCTGTATATCATAGTGTATTGCTAGGCCAAATAATGGCACCTTAAAATTTTTACATTTATTGCAGAAACCTAAAATTTTGAAATTTCCATAATACTTCTGTGTAACATTCTATCTTGAGCTTTTTGGTTTTCTCTTGCTGTACTGTAAGTTTGTGGATATTTTTCAAATGCACTCCTAGAAGTAAGTTCTTAATTCTGTTTATGGGGTTTTCTTCCCATAATATTGCATTTTTATATTTTCTGTATAAATTTTTTGTGAATTAACCTTTATCCCATATAGAGAATGGTATGTGAATGGCTAGTTTTCTAAGATGTCCTTTTATTGTGAATAAAATATAAAATTTAGAGGCCCTCTGCTAAACCACATAAAGTATAGCATATAACTTCGTACAGGTACAGATAAGCCAGTTGGCAGTTAACTGGGCCCTTCAAATTACCTCAAGTGACACGCAGCAAGGAGAGCTTCTCGGGTGGGCGGAGGTCACTGAATCCCCTACTATGCACTTACCAGGATTCTACTTAATTTAATTTACTGGAAACGAATTTTAAAAATCGAATACACTGTAATAAGGGAAGGACTCTGGGTTTTGTCTTTGTTGTTGTTTTATTCTTTTATGTTTATTTTTTAAGTAGTTTAATTACTGAAACTGTGATAAAAAAAAATCGACTGTCAAGCACTCTCAGATTATCAACAGAAATCATTTCCCCTCCTGTGTAAAAAAGTTCTCTTCGTTATCTCTCAGATTCCGTCTGCCCTCCCCCCCTTCCTCCTCCTCTCTGTCCGTCTCTCCTCCCTCATGGTCTTCGGGCTCCTGCCACGCTTTTCCCCCTACTGGTTTGAAGATTAGGTCAACTCCTATTTCTGATTCACGGGTCCCTTAAGTCTTAATTTTGTGTGTGTGACTTTTGTTGGCTGTATAATCTGCTGACCTATTTTTATACTCAAGTGTAGTTTTATATTTTAAAAAAAGTAGTTGGATTAAAAATGGTAAGGTATGTACCCTTTGTATTACTTTCACTTTCAAAGACTGGGCACCTAAAATATGACCTCAGAGATTATGTCACCATAATATGGTATGTTTGCCTTCCTTTTTTTGTTGAATTTTGTGTTCTGATTTGGTTTGCCTCCTAAAGTGTATATAATGAGAGACTAAACAGTTTTTGCAAGTATTTAGGGAGATGTTAAAAGTGTACAGCAAAAAGTCTTACCTGACTCCCAGTTGGGAGAACATGCTTTCCCATTACTCTAAGATTATTCCAGGTTTAGCGGGGGCTCCCCAGGCCCCACGTTTGCTCTTACTAGTTGGACCTTTTAGACCATGTGTTATTTGCGATTCCAGAACAATTGCTTCTGTTTAGTTAAAAAGACCTTTTTCTTTATTTTCTGTACAAGTGCAATACTTTCCTTGAAGTCTTAAAAACGATGGTTATTTTATTTTGTTTTTTGACCTATTCTTTCTTTAGTTAATGAAAAAAGAAACCCCTGAAAATCATGGTTGTTAATTAAAGGACAAAGCAAGCAACGCGAAAAACACTCCACAGTCAAAGAATCAGAGAATGTGGAAACCGTTGATCCAGGCTTGTGGTACCTTTAATGAGGCTTAACTTTCATTAAAATCGGTAATCTTTTGCCTGCGAGGTGTGTCCTGAAGCTGAAATTCTTAAAGACAGAATTTTTTTCTTAGGTCCTCGCCCAATGTTTTAAATTAAGAACGTGATATTTTTATTTCAATTTTTTCCTTTTGAAAATGAACTTTTAAAATGAAAGCAAAGCACTTAGCTCCATTCTAAACACCTATCACTTATTGGAGAAAATGTTTAAGAAATATTTGGAGCACTCCTGTTTTCGTGCAGATTTAAGTGAGAAGTATTTTTCGTATCATGCATATTTATGTGCAGTCTGTTGGTTTTCTTTTTTTATACCTGTGTCCCTGTAGTAAAACTGCTGTAATGTAAATACATATTTTGTTAAAAGATAACATTTCTTTGGCATTTCTTTTAAAGGCAGTTACTGCATTTGTACAGTATATGTCTTGGCCATTTTAGATTTTTTTTTCCTTTAACAATACCAAAGGTAATTAGACTACTTTAAAAACTAATTGCTTGACAGTATCTAGGATATTTTGAGTTTTAGAAGCAAAAAATAAAAATAAATAGGTCAAACCAGTAAACCTCATATTTTTTTTCAAACTAATAATTTGGGAAAATAAAAACTATTGTTTTAAAAAGAAATATATATATAAATATATATGTAAAATTGAAATTCCAGACCTTGTATGTCAGGTTTGCTCAGTGTAACGTAGTTTTTTTTAAGGCTCAAATACCATACCTCAGAAAATGAGGTTTACTATGGAAATACTGAAACCGTCTTTGCAGCTGCGTGACAAGTCACTCTGCTATGTACCAATTTGGAGACCTCCAATATCACTGCAGACTAAATTACGGGACTTGTATTTTCTCTGTTTTTAATGCATACACATACATGTTCTGTGCATGTATGTGGGTACTGTGTATACGTGTGTGAGTGTTGTATATGCATGTGTGAGTGTGCGTCTGTGTGTGTGTACCACTAAAAAGCTGCAGAAACTTTGTAATACTTTGTGAAAGGATTATATTATAAAGGTTTGTACTGTCTGAGTGCACAGCTACTGGAATAAATTTAGGGAATCTCAGGAACAAGCATATAATTTGTCCAAGGTTTATTTCTTCTCAGAAGTGTAAGTGCAGTTTTTAATTCTGTATATTATTTAATATTTTACCAATAAAATAAACTTCTGACATAAAAGTTTGCTATAAAAACTTTCTGGTGAACATTCTGTACACAAACATCTTGCAAAGCAGAAGAAGATTAAACTTACTCCGTTATCCCTTTACTCCCGTTACTCCCGTTCGGGAGCGCGGCCGTGGTGTGTGCGCCACACTCCCTGACCCGCAGACGGGGGTGCGGGCAGTCTCAGAAATCCCCGTCCTGACTGCGTAGCCTGCAGAGCAGAGAACCAAGCCCTCCACGGCTTGTTGAGGACGGCAGCTCTTTTCTCTTCAGAAACGTTACATCTTAATCTACCACTGAAATAAAACCAAGAGCCCTGTGTTTAAGAGTGTATCCCCTATTTACAGAAGGAAAAAGTGAGACCTGGGGGAAGAAGAGTTTGAGACTTGCCCCAAAGGTCCAAGTAGCATCACTAACAGTATTAGAAACCAGCATTTCTTAGGAGTCAGACCAAGATTAAATTAAAGTGCAAGGCATAGAGATTGTTCAATCGCAACAGCAAAAATGTGGTTGTCTGTTCTGCTTCATGTTAGACTACAACTGTGTGAGTCAACGTTTCCCTCAGATTTTACAGAGGAAGTTTGTTTTAACACCAGAAGTCTTCTCTGTTACAAATATCTTCTTAACCGGAATGCAAAAAGGCACTATGAGTTGCAGACTTGTTTTTCCTTTTTGCTTTCTTCAAAATTTATTTATGGTTGTTCAGTGGCCGTTGTCCCTCCTATTTCCCCATTGCTCAGTCCTACCCTGACACCCCACTCCCACAGTCAATCCCCCACATTGTCCATGCCTGGGTTTTGCTCATCCATGCCAACCTCAAGTCCACCATTACATTTGACAGAGCTCTAGAATTTTCCTTCATCCCTTATAAGTGCCCACAGAATCTCATGGATCTTTATCACATTTCCAATTTCACTTCCACAAGCCACACAAATGAAAAATACTACAAATTCAAATGAGATTTTACTTCCTTGACCATGTTTAATTCAAATTCTACCGTGGGGGGGAAAGTACAAACAAAGAGACTAATAGGATAAAAAACGATGAAATGAATCAATTACTCTCTAGTGTTAAGTGTATGATGGATCCCTTCAAGAGCTGCCTGGAATATTTGTCAAATTTTCTTGGTTTATGGTATTGATAGGAGCAAAATGAAAAAGTTGAAGGAAGAAACATGCCACATGTTCTTGATTTTTCTGTTGCATTAGGGTTGGACAAATGATAACCAATTGAAAACTTGATATGACTGTGAGACTTTGTACCAATATGTTCCAGCCAAAGGGTGTTCTTGGGATGTGAGCCACCTGGTGAAGGCAGTTCACTCAGAATTTTAGCAACTCTTCCCCATTTCTGTAAGGGTTTCTAAGGTGGACCCATTAAACTCCCAACAAACCCTCATGTTTTGTTAATAGTCCTACCAACAGTTCCCAGTGTGATTTTTTTAACTTCTCCCTAAGGCACCAATTTAGGATACAACTGGTGAAACTGAATTTTGCTGCTTTTCTCTGACTGGACACAAAAACTGAAGGAGGTTCCTCCTTTAAAAAGCCTAACAGGCAGATGTAGAGGAACTGGCAATGAACATTAAGTGTCTATAATCCCACACAGAAATGGGCAAAAGTAGGGGCAGATCCTGGAACATAAATATGCCCAGTCTGAGAAAAAGAAACACCCGCCATTTTCTTTTCATCCTCACTACTCTTTTCATGATCCTAGAATATTCTTGGATCAGACCAACTGCCTCTAACTTGAAATTTTGTCAAGCATGGGACAGATCCCTCAAAACAGTAAAAACAGATAACTGCCCAGATTGGTGTTGAGTTGTTTGTTCTAGAAACCCTTAAAAGAGCTGCATGAACCTCACCATCTGACCAACCAGAACATATGCGAAGAAGCAAGATTTTCAGAGCTCCAGGAAGAACTAAAGGTACAAAAGAAGGAAGGTAAGGGGGTGTGTGTCGGGCTTTACTGGCCTTAGGTGAGCTTATGACCTGAGTCATTCAGTGTTGTCATTTTGCCTCAGCTGGTGGCCACTGGGAGCAGAACCAGCTGTCTCCACTGGGTGTGCTTCATAAAATACCGAAGTAGGTGAATTTAAGGGAAAATGGGAATAAATTCAATAGTATGTCAATGCCCTGGGTCCACATATCAGTTCTGGTTGGTGGATTTAAAAACTTAAAAAGACTATGGCCACCACAGCTTTTCTAACTGATGGAGGAGTTCCCAACTCTAACACTCCACATTCAGAAGCAGGGACTTGGAACCTAGGGCAGTAAGCTTTTAGAGCAGGAAAAGTGAGTGCCCATTTTGGAGGTGAAATATCCCAGTCGAGGGAGTGAGTGGCCTTCTTTTCTTCCCTCATTTTTTCTTTTTTTCCTGTCTTTTTCTCATTATGTCATGTAAGCCATCCACATTTATTTCCAGGTCCTTTCTCACCCCCTCCTCATCGGTCCCCATCACCCTTTTTATTCTCTCCCATCTCTTCTGTGCACAGCCTGTTTCTGCTCTCTATTATGTGCTCTGTCACAACTTTGATGAACTAACTTGAAATACACTCTCTTTCAATGTAAGTAACTTAATGCAGCCAGAACATACATGTGTTTTTTATTGTTCAGGCACAGTTTCTCTATTTCCCCCCACCCTAACCCTAACCCTAACCCTCACCCGAGTCATCCCTACCTCCCACCCTCGATCCTACCCCATTCAGCTTTGTCCATGTGTCCTTTATACGTGTTCCTTGATGACCCTTCCGCCTTTTCCTCCAAATATCCTCTCCCACCTCCCCTCTGGTTACTGTCAGTTTGTTCTTAATCTCAATGTCTCCAGTTATATCTTGCTTGCTTGTTTGTTTTGTTGATTAGGTTCCACTTACAGGGGAGATCATATTTGTCTTTCACTGCCTGGCTTGCTTCCCTTAGCATGTGAATGAATGCTCTCCAGTTCCATCCATGCTGTTGCAAAGGTAGGACCTCCTTTCTTTCTGCTCTGTAGTATTGCCTAGTATGCTCTTTTTTACAACTACTTTACAAATCAGCTCAATTGTCATTGGCTTTATCTGATTCACTTGCAAAATTCTCATGGATGTGTGAGGTATCTGACAATATATTTTACTGATAAGGAAACAGGTTTGAGTTGGTTATGATTTTCTTCATAAACACCACAAATAAGTGAAAAAGCTGGAACTAGTATCTAATTCTGGATATATTTAGTCTGGTGTTTTATTTTCTAAAAATGTTGATTCAGCATTTGATTGATGAGCCCCATTAATACAGAGAATAGCAAGTCTATTGTCTGAATCCCACCCCCAAATTCATGTGTTGATATCTTAATGCCAATTTGATGACCCTAGAACGTGGGGGCTTTGGGGCTGACCAGGTCATAAGGGTGGAGCCCTCCTGAATGGAATTAATGCCCTTCTAAAACAGAACCTGCAGAGTTCCTTAGTCCCTTCCACCTTGTGAGGGCAAGAAGACTCCAGCTGTGGACCAGGAAGAGGGCCTTCACCGGGGCATGACCATGCTGGCATCTTGATCTTGGACTTCCAGCCTCCAGAACCGTGAGAAATAAATTTCTGTTTTATATAAGCTACCTGGCGTTTTGTTATAGTAACCCGAACGGACTAAGACAGCAAATACAGGGTCCGGCACAAATAACACCTCTTTCTATTACAAAATCACAAGCATGTAATTCTGTAACATAACAATATCACACTCAAGCACACCATATGACATTTTAGGTGAAGTGTTCAAATTAAAACTATAAATTATTATACTTATATTATTAGCCTACCAACCACACTCAAGCAGGTGTTACTTCTGTTGATGCTGTATTATAAAGTACTGGGAAAAAAATATGTCTCAGACACATATCTGATGATGAGTAATGTTTTGCTTATTCTAATTTTTAAACAGAATATTCCCAAATGAATTAACTGCTTTACACAATCAGGAAGGATGAGAAATACAACCTTATGTAGTAGAGCAAAAACAACCTGGAATTAAAGTTTTTCTACAGAATCTTTAAGAAATGGATAAATTATTGTAAGTAGGTCTTTTTAAGACTCCTTTTTATACTTGATTTAAATAAGTGTGAAATTTAAATTATTCACCAAATTTCCTACATAATTGATGAAATTCTTTGCCCATTTCTAAAACACTCTATCTGTATCTCCATACACATTTCTTTTCTTACTGTAAAATGTAATTTCCAATCTTTATCATTTGTTTCCTGACTCCTTTTCACTTAAAAACCTTGAGCTGGCTTATCATAAGTAATAAAGAGTTATCAGTACTGGAAGCTCTGGGCACGGTATCCAAATATTTGTCATTTTATCGTATCTCCCAAATTCAGTGAGCAGCCTGGGCAGTATGCTTATTTTTCTTGGATGCTAAACCCAGCACTAATGTCGCTCTTTACTGCTAACTCTGTAGCATAAGGGCATTTCCAAGATCCTCCCACAGTTCCAACTCTATCCGTCGTGAAGTGATACACTTACGATCTCATGTTGTCTACCCTTAGGAATGAGACATGTACAACTATTTGGAATTTTTGGCCTTGACCTGACAAGTTTCCCCAGTCTTCAGGGATGGTTGCTGTAGTTACGCCTGCCATCATATACTCCTTGTCTTATTTGGACAATGTAAGTAAGCTGATATTTTGGCCTTCAGACAGTCTGTTCTTTGTCTCCCCGCCCTGCCTCCCTTCACTGTTTTGTTTATTTATTTATTTATTTATTTGCATCAGATTGTAACATGCATATGTATTACCATCATTTGATAACAGTCAAGGGGAAAAAAAAAACTGGGACAGCAAATGACTCATGTTTTTCCAAACTCTTAGCCAAATTGCTTTGTAGTCATCCTAACAAATGGTAGTTTGGCTACATCGTAACACTGATACATTTCCCAGGCTACCAGAGTCTTGTGCTTTCTCTTTAGAGTTTTGACAAGTCTGATTACAGCTAAGATCTATGATCACTTGATCACACAAAGAGCACGTAGACAACTCTGCTTTGGGCATGGCTAAAGGAACAACGTCGCTTTATTCACAAGAAGAGTTCTCGTAGCTTTCTTGGGTCTTTGAGATACGAAGTGGGTCATTGCCTATTCTTTTGAAATAAAGATGAGTTCTAGGGTATAATATCTCTTAATAGAAACTCTAAAATGGACATACAGTATTATCTGTTTAAATTGTAGTATGCTCAAGAACACTTTCTGCCTTAATTATAACAATGTGTTTGGCTTTTTAAAAAATTATTACTAATCATTGTCTTGAGAGATCAGCCGCCATTTTCAGTATGACACCTCTTGGCTTTAATAAAATGCCGATTTGTGTTCATGTATTTTGAATTTTTTTTTAGAGCAATGATTTTCAACCGGGGTGCCACAAGAATGTTTAAAACATGCAATAACTGATTGTTTAAGATCAGGGGCACTGACCTCTTTCCCTTAGATTGTCAAATAAAAAAAAAATGACAACTGCCAATACAGTAACTGTCTGCTGTGAATTAATCAAAATTATACTATTTTTTTGGTCAGATTGGCAGAATATATTCTTTGGTGTGCCACAGAATTTTAGTAATTAGTTTCTGTGTCCCATGAGGTGAAAAAGATTGAAGGTCAAGCCTTAGAGTGATTCATCATGGTTCTAAGTTTCTGACCTATAGAAAATTTAACACTGAAGACCTCAGTATGGTGTGCGACTTTGGGGTATATATAAGTTTACTAACATATCATTCCATTAATATAAACTATCGTAATGATATACTTTTTCAAGATGATGTGTGTTACAGTATGCTTGGGTTACTTATGTTAGTCTCCTGTGTCAGACTCAGAAAACATGGCAGATGAGCCCAGGTCAACAAAAATGTCCTGCAAAAGTGACCAAGATAATGCAGCGTATGTGTTTTCCTTTCCACAAGCCCATGGCTCATTGACATCACTAGGCCTCGCCAGTCCCATTTCCAATGTGTGCATGACCCAACTACAGTCATCAGTCACAGAGATGTTCACACAGGAGCAGCTGTGCACGGTGCTAGTGCCCCATGGAAACCCAGCGCGTCAGGGCCATCACATGTCAGTAATGGCAGTCCGTCAGCCTGCTGTTGGACAGTGAGTGTCACCTACACCAGCACAAGGTTCAAGTGCAACTCATAAAATTTATTCTCGTGTTACCTCTTAAATCTGTAGACTGTAGTTTCTGTGTATCTGCTATCTGTTCTGTAGTTCTCTGGAGGCTGAGTCATAAATAACCCTCATATTTCTCACACACAAAGACTTTTCCTACTTTTCTTATTTTTAACTGAGACTTATTTTCACTATTCGAAACTGTGTAAATGACAAATGCTGAGAAGTCTGAGAAGAGAAAAGAGCTTTAGCTTTCTAAATTTGCTTTGGTCTATGAGATGTGAATTCATCCCATTTGTCCAGCTGTTGTGGCAGGACTCCATAACGAATCTAATTGGGAGAAACCAGGACAGCGACATCACCGGCCATCTGAATGACAGTGAGAGTGGATGACTTGCCCCACCCCATCTATCACAGTGTACGAAGCAGGCCTGATTTATACATAGTAACCCCTAACTTATCACACAGCAAGGCCTTCTGATATTTTACTATAGCTAAAGTAAGCTGACACATGAGTCTAAGCATGAAAAATACCGTCTATCCTTTTATTGAGTAATATTAAACAGAGTACTTAGAAGATATGGTTATGGAAGAACACACACATTTTAAAACCTAAATTTAAGTCTGATTCTGTTAAGGTCAATGGAGTAAATCATTAAATCATTATCATTTGAAGATAGAAGAAGGTTGAGGGTTTTTTTTGTTTTGTGTTTTTTAAGAACCCTGAAGAAATTACTTGGTTAGTAGTACTAGAAGAACAAAAAATAAGTATGAAGCAACATCAAGTTTTCATTACCATTCTGGCCCAGTGAACGGTTTATTTTGGGTTTCTTGGCTATGCCACTTTATATCCTTGGAGAGCTTAAGCAAATGTCTACAGAATTAGCCTATAGGATGAGACTTTCAGAGGTTAGAATGTACAGGTTATTTGGTTTCCAAAATTAAAAGTAAGTCCACTTGGAAAGTCCAAGGAAAACATAAGTTTTCCCTTTTTCTTTCTATGCTCTTTCTGCAGTATTTTACAGTATTCACTGGTAAAATAATCTAAAATTTAAGGGCTTACAATGCCTAGTACATGCAGCCACTTCACTAAGTACTACAGTGAGTTCATTCATTTATTTAGCACCTCCAGTGTGCCAAACTGGGTGCTTAGAACATAATATTGAGTAAGACACAGTCCCTGTTCCCAGGGAATGACCTGACACTGAGGAAGCAAACAAAAAATTGGGAATGAAACATTATAGTTCTCATTATAAATGCAAAACTAAAATGCTGTGGAAACAATGGCAGGTGACCCTAACTTAGTCTTGGAGTGAGGAAATGTATCGTGACAGAAGTGGCATCAAAGCTGAGTCTAAAGCAATAAATGTAAGTGCATTTGATGACGATGGCAAGGTGAAAGAGGAAGATAGAAAGTGTGTTCTAAGCAGAGGGAACACATCTATAAAGTTCTAGAGGGGAAGGTGCAGAGAAAGAGAGACAGACAGACAGACATGGGGGAGAGGACAAAGGACAGTCAGAAAGATAAGAAAACAGAAGAGAGAGAGAACAAGTACAAATGGCTACCTTCAGGGGGTCGCATGTTCAATGTGGCTGGAGTGAAGAAGTGGAATGAAAACAAGACATAGCAAGAAATAAAACCGGAGTGATGAGTAGAGTCAGGAATTAGAGCTTTGTTTTCCTAACTCAAGGAATTTGAAATCATAGCATGGGAAACAAAGACCCATAAAAGTTGTATTGGGAGTGACATGATTAGATTTGCAAAATTGCTTGGACTTGAATACGAGGTTAGTGTGGAGGGATGCCTGACTGGGAGTAGAAATCCCAGGGAAGATAATGGTGAGTTGTGCTGTGGTGGTGGGTCAGATGTGGGGAGACGTGGTTAGATCCCCAAAGGCATTTAAAAGGTAGAATATACTGGACCGTTGATTGATTGCAGGTAGGTCGTGAGGAAGAGGGATATATAAAGATGATACCCTAGTTTCTGAGTTGGAAAAGTAGGTGCACGATGGTGCCATTTACCTCAGGGGGAGAAACACATTTGAGAGGTACAGAGATGAGGAATATATTGAACGTGTTGAGTGTGAAATACCAGTGTGACATTTGAGTGGAGATGTCTGGAATGTGCGTATATATATATACGCACATTCAAACATAGGGGATTAAACTATAAAGTATAACAAGAGCTCTACTGAGAAAAGCACAAAACAGTAGAAGGAATATGACTGTATAGAAATGACAGTAAAGAAAAGCTGTCACCAACGGTCAAAACAATCTCACAGAAAACTCGGGAGCTCATAGTGGGAGAAGGTTTAGGCACCAAGAATGGCCTCACAGTAAAGGTATTTATGAGAGTTTTTAGAAATGTTTTTGGGAAGTTTTCAAAAGGCAACTAAAAAGTTAGGTTGAAATTGTGTGACAGGGACTTCAAGAGAAACGTACTTCAGTTTTCAGTTCCTCTCAATTTGAAAGTGTCTAAGAAAGAGAAACAAAGAGAAGACCAGGGAGCCCAAACTGCACAAATGCAGAGCACTGCTTGGCCAGAGAGGGCGGCCCCACGTGCCCCGGTGACCTGGGAGACGGTGGGGCTAGTCCTGTGTGTCTCTGCTCTCGCGAATGTTCAGGCAGGCTCTTGATTCTCTTGGTGCTAATATTTAGAATTATTCTTTAAAAATTCTGGTATATACAAATGTACAAAGTAGGTATCTGTTTACACTCATTTAAATATGCCAAGCAGTATCATCTTACTTTGAGCTAGAGGTTATTTGAGATCATCTCAATTCACAGAGACAGAAACTGAGGCCCTTATTATGAGTCTTTTTGTGTATTTATTTGTTCAAGACTTTTTTCTTCACAACTAGTTAATCACATGGCTGGGGGCTGGGGTCTCCTCATAGTCAGATGATGCTCAAGGTCATACTAACAGGCAGGGTGTACAGTCATAGAATAGCCCTGTATGTGTACATGTCTGTTTTACTTCCCTAGCCTTCTCTGGGACTACATTTTAACCACAAGTCACGACTGATCTCCTGGCAACCTATGTGCCATGTAGCACAGTTGACTATTTTCCCATTTAGTGTCATGTGCTTATCCACCATTAATTGAGTACCTAAATATATGATGCCCAAGGAAATCTTAAATATTATCTTCATAGGCTACATAAGGAGGATATTTGATAAGTATGATATCAAAAGAATTTCAAATTATAATATATTGATCAGTCATTTAAAATCTATAATCCTAAGAGATAACCTTCTATATATCTTATAACAAAAGGCTTCAAAATATTTTATATGTGCATATAAGAATAATAAAAGTTTGTTATGAGTAGCATTTCTGAGATAGAAAGGTTATGACAGGACTTTTGAGTAAAACTAAACCCACCCATGAGTTTGTGATTGTCATTATGGATAGCAGTGCTGTGGAATAGAAATGTCATATGAGCTACGAATACAAGCCACATATGCAATTATTTTTTTCTGGTAATCTCATTAAAAAAATAGGTGAAATTAATTTTAATGTACTTTATTTAGTCCCAAATATCCAAAATGTTACCATTTCAAAGTATAAGTGTATACAATTTATGAAATATTTACCTTCTTAGATTTTCATCAGGTTTTTGCAGTCCAGTCTGTATTTTGCATTTATAGTACATCTCAGTTTGGACTAGTGAACATTTCAAGGGTTTAGTAGTAGATCTGTGACCTATCCTGGTAATGGAAGTCAACTATATAAATGCTTCTGTGTAAAAATAATGACTACTGCTGCCATTTAAGTCCTTATCATGTGATAGTCACTGTGGTGATTTCCATGTTTTTCGTATTCATTCTCAAAATAGTCACTTGAGGTAGCTTCCATTGTCAAACTCAGTTACTAAAATGAGTAACAAGAGACTCAAAAGGACATAGTGGCTTGCCTAAATCTACAACATTAACAAGTGACAGGCCGGGGATTCACATATGAGAACTTTAAAAGTATATTGAAATAATATTTATATTGTGTGCTTTTAGATGATCTTATATTTTTATTTTTAAGTGAAGATAGCCAATTTGATTTTAGGGGAAGTAAATTTATGGTAAAGTGATTTCAATGAATTGGTAGTTGGTAAAGTGAGAGACTACTGACCTACCTTTCTTGTTAAGGGAATTTATAAGTAGTAACGAAAAATAAAAGAGAGGATGTTACAAGATGACATTCAACCAAGTGACAACAAGGACGTATACCTTTGCTAAATAAAACTAAAAATGAGCCCTGGCTGGTGTGGCTTAAGTGCAGGTCTGCAAACCAAAGGGTCACCAGTTCGGTTCCCAGTCAGGACACACGCCTGGGTTGCAGGCCAGGTCCCCAGCAGGGGGCATGCGAGAGGCAACCACACATTGATGTTTCTCTCCCTCTCTTTCTCCCTCCCTTCCTCTCTCTCTGAAAATAAATAAATAAATAAAATTATTTTAAAAACCCTAAAAATGAGTAGATGTAGGAAGGATAGTAGTATATCCTGGATATACTTTAATCAGATGATACCAAAGAGAATAATCTGTGGTGAAACCCAAAAAGATGAATGTC
>PVKM010004789.1:22500-50621 GCA_004027735.1 Carollia perspicillata | reverse complement strand
GAAATGTGCATTTGTCTTTCTCAGAAGTCTACGGGAGTTTCCAGTCCAGCACTACTTCAAACTAAATTCTCAGTTAAGGTTACTTGTTTGTTAGACCACTCAGGTAGCTTGATGTTAGGTTTCAGACTTGTTTCAGGGCCAGTGTGAAATGTGGAAACTGTGGGAATTGTGCTAATATGTAACAATTCCATAGACCTTCACAATATGCGTCTGTCTCATGAATCCTCGTCTGTGTCATCCTGCTGAAAGTTACTGCTGTGTCGTCTTCTGGCTCCAGTCCTTACTGATGTGCACCTGGACCACTCTCATAGCCTTCTCCTCTCCGACCTCAGCACCTTCATATCTAGGGTGATATCTAGGGTTCATGTCTAGCTCATATCCAAATCAGTACCTTCTTCATGCCATTTTGCTCAGAGTCCTCCTGTGGCTTTCACTGTCCTGTTTTAGTGATCTCAATCTGGCTGCTTGGTGAAATAAGGAGTTTTTTTTAAAAATTAAGAATGCCTGTCCCCCTAGTGCCAATTAAACCAGAATTTCTGAAAGTAGGGCCCTTCGATCCATTTTTTTAAGCATCCCAGTCAAATCTAATGTGTGGCTGGGATTGAAAACTACTAATCTGCATGAAAAAAAATTTAAAACAGAATTGCCTTCATCTGTCAATGTTAACGCCTCATAAGACAGCAGTGCTCAACCATGGCTGCACATCAGAAAATATCCCAGGGCAAGCCCTACCCTGAGGGGTTCTGATTTTGTGAACCTGAGGTGGAGCCCAGGTGTTGGTGTTTTTGATAGTTCCCTTAAGATTTGCATCTCGCAGGATGGAGAACCACTGCTCTAGGATGGTAAAGTCACAGGCGTACAGGGACCAGGCTGGCCACTTGAGTGAGTGAAAAGGCTAGCCTGGGAACTGTGTAACTAACCTCCACCGAGGCAGGCAGCCTGCTCAGCTCTTACTGACTACGAAACATGGCTAGCACTTCGCAGTCCTTGCTGTACAGCACAGCCCCTTCTCACTTTCTAGGACCTGGAAAACAAACAAATACACATATCTGTGTCTCTAAGTGTGTGTGTCGAGCAGTTGGAGAGTATGCTTACCTTGCTTTTTTCTCCAACTCAGTGCGTTTGTTTCTGTTCTGTTCCCCCAATTCCATGCTGTCCTTTGCCCTCCGTTTTTGTTTAAACCATCACCTTTCTCTAAGGCCAGCTCATGCTTTCTCTGACATGACAGCAGAGAGCTGGTCAGGAGAGGACATGGGTGTTGGAGAGGGGCCCCTCCCTGTCACGTCCCTTTCTGTCTTACGTAAACTTCTCTCCTTGGAACTCTATGTATCTTGCATATGCTTCTTTGGTATTTAAACAAAACAAAGCTTTACATGGTTAAACTTATTTTTTAGCTTTATAACTACCATCAAATAAGCAGTTCTGTGAGTGGATACTTCTTACATTAAGGAATCAAAATATTAAGAATTCTTTATACAATATAGTAGGCGCATATTAGGAACTAGGGAGTCTTAACATGTGGATTACTTGGATAGGTAAGGATTAAAAAGCACTATGACCAAATAGAACGTAATTATAGTAGATGAAATGAATAAAAAGTATGGATGACTCAAACAAAATATCTCACAATCTGACTGGGGCCAGGGAAAGATGATTCAGTAGGAATTTTTTAAGTAAAATTACAGCGACAATAAGACACGTTCATTTCTTAACCTAAAATGTTTATTAGAAGGCATTTATTTTAAAATGTACTAGAATAATCTTGCCCTTCTCAAACTTGTAATTTAGCATAACAGCTGTGTTAAATGAACATGAATTGTGGTATCAAGTACAAGAACTCCAAGATATAACACTTGACTCATTCATTTATTCACACATTGACCACATATTTAAAAGTTTACCTGAGGCAAGGCGATCGGCCATCCCACTGCCCATGTGTGCCAAATGGTATGTGATGTCCAAGCACAAGTTGCAGCCAGACTCCCTGCGTTGAGTGTCACATCTGTCCCTGACCACTGGGCCCACTGGGCAATGTGGGCAAGTCGCTTAACTGTGCCAAGCTTCAATTTCCTTGTCCATAGATTAAGTAGGAGAGTGGTAGGTACGTACCACATAGAGTTGTGAGCATGAAGTGATTTTATCCATCCCCAGTGATCCTTATAAGCAATATATAAGTTTTTGACATTATTATTAATCTTTGTTTCTCTATAACTGAACTCATTTACCTCGGGATTCTCAGCGAGTTCACTGTAATTCACTAAATTTTAAGTTCCCCCTTTCTATCCTATGAATAACACTTAAGTTCTAAGGATGCTTTGGAGCATCAGGGGAGATGGCTTGTTCTCAGTGGACACATGGCCATACTGGCATCCTCCGAAAAGAATATTGTCTTGTCTGGTTCTTAGTGATCACCTCGCAGAGCTGGTGTCTACTGCGTTGGGTTCCCATCGTTGACACACTTCGTTGTTCATGCCACTGTGCACTGCAGGGCCCCTTGGTGTGATGGAATCCCACCCACACGCTGCCTCTGTCAGGTAGCTTCATCTCACTCAGGGCCTCTGGAAAATTCTTCATTCTCCCATGCTGCTTTTTAACCCGAGAAAAGTCAGCAAACTTGCTTTTAGTCCTCCCGACATAAGTGATTTATTTTCCTCAGTGGATCTCAACCCTGCTGGCCACAGTAGCCCCCCAAAAGCTGCTGCTCCCTGAGTTCTAGAAGAAAAAACCAAAGACCAAGGTCATTCTCCCATCTAACTATTTCTTTATGGCCCTGTTTCTCCTAATTCTAAGCCTTGGACATCTTATGAGTATCTCTGGTGTCTCTAACTTGCCTTCCTCAGCCCACAGATTTTTTTTCTTTTTATTCCAGCGGTTGGTGGGTGGGGGAAAGGAAGGTTATAAGTAGGGAGTGTGTTGAGAAAAACCTACTTAGTGTTATTCTCCAAAACTATTGTTTAGACCTCAGCATCAGAATGTTAATGTAAAATCAAGAATTAAGTATTTGTTTTGCCTTCTTTTTGCATTCCTGATTAATAACCTTACCTTAAGGGCAGAGAGTATAGCATGTCCTTGCTCCCAGTGCCAGGGAAGGGGGCTGCAGTGGGGAAGAGTGGATTTGCAAAGTAAGAAATGCCAAGGCAGGAAGCCCATTAAGTACATTGATTAATACTTCAAATATTATCCTTCTACACATGTATTGATAGGGCTTCTTTTGAGACCCCTGCCTCAGAGAACTCCCAGATAATTGCAGTACAGCATAATAAGTAAAAACCCAAAAGAGGAAGCAACTCATTCTGCCTGGAAAAGTGAGGCAAGGCTTCACTGAGGAAGTGCAGATCATTGAGAGAGGGACCCCATTAGACACATGACTTCTCAGTTGCTGAGCTGCACAAGTTGCAAGATCACTGAACTGAACCCAGTGTGCACCTGCACTCGGGGAGCCCAGGTAGAGGCCCCCAGAACTGGCGAGAGTGCTTCCCCTCGTGTTTCCCTTCGTCACCCGAAAATGGAGGCCGAGGGTCTGGTGGACGTGCTCCCTTGTGTTTTGGAGCAAAGTTGTGGGTGGCAGCTTAATGTCCCCAGCCCTAAGTGAGATTGTAGAAAGCTCTGGTTTTCTCTTGTGCCAGAGTGCATTCCTCCTGACCCGGAGGCCGCCTTAAAATCACCTGTTGCAGACTCAATTCTTACTGTAAGAGCCAGCCTCCAGCAAATGTGAAATAGGCGAAGTTTCTCCGTAGGAGGCACTGCCTTTCTCAGTTTTATGTGCTATTTACCGGTAGTGCCTGCCTGCTAGCACAAGCCTTTCAGCTCTTGCCCAGGCACCCAGAACTTCCTTTTGTTTGCTATTTCACACATTCTCACCCTCCCTGTACATTCTCCGTATTTCAGAGTCTTGTCCTTTTGACAGTCCTACTTTAACCATGTGAATTTACATTCTTAGTGGTGTTTCAATAGTTTGATCCCAAAAGAATACAAGATATGCATGAGTAGACACACATGCTTTTAAATTAAATCGCACTAACATATCAAGTCTTGCTAATAACTAATGTCTTATCTCCCCTAGAGTATTTACATTTTGAAAAGGTGTCTTATTTACCTGCTTTTTCAACGTGAAACCCAAAAAGGGAATATTCACTTATTCATCTAACCATCAGTCCATCAAATAATATTTAGTACATATGTACTATGACCAAAGTACCTTGCTTAAAATCGTACTGCTAAGATGTATAAAAGGCTTCAGCCTGAAGGAACTTCGGGTGTTGATAGCCATAGAAGAGGTCTGGGGGCAATGGACTTTCCATCTTACCTCTCAAATCATATAGCACAGGGGAGCAGTCCACCGAGAGAAATCTGACTGGACCTTAGACTCCTTGAGGGTTGGGTCTCCTGCTGTCATCAATCCTATCTGCGTCCCAGTGCTGAGTACGAGTTCTGGCTGGCACACAGGGGCACTTGGTTCCCCTTTATTGAATGAACTGCTATGGTTAGACAAAGATATTTCTGTCCTAAGGCCAGAAACATACCCTTGATAAGAGAATTTGTGGTTTTCCTAATTTTTTGTATATTAATTAATACACTGTTAAAAATAGTACCAATTAAATGGATCCACCCACAATGTTTTGTTGTATGTTATTTCAAATGTAAAAGTCGTCCACCTAGCATCTTTCCTCCAGGTAATTAACATTCAAGTAAAGACCCCTATATAATCTCTCCTCAAGCATTGTATTTCGTGAATCAGTTTACAGATGGAAACATTCAATAAGAGGCATGTATTATCAATCTGTCCTATAAATGCAACAGAGCTATTAAACCACTAATTTTCTTCTTGGGTTTAAATGGCTGAAATTGTACCTCATTTTAATACTTCCAAATCTAGAATATCCTAATATATAAAGTAACTTTTAAGTTCAAATAATTGTCAAAAGTATTAAAAGTATAGGAATATAATACAAAATTAAAATATTCAAGAAAGTACACCAAAAATCAAATAATAATTCTTTACTTCTGCTCATCTAATACACTCTGCTCTCTAGAATAAATATGGGCTTTTTCTTAATGAACATAGTGTCACAAATGAATATACATATAATACTGAATCTTTGGGTAAGTTCTCATTTAGAAAGTGTGATGTAGATTCCATTTTTTTTAAAAAGTAAAAATACTGCCCTGCCTGGTGTAGCTCAGTGGATTGAGCATGGGCCTGTGAAGCAAAGGGTTCCTGGTTCGATTCCCAGTCGGGGCACATGCCTGGGTTGCAGGCCAGGTCCCCAGTAGGGGACACATGAGAGGCGACCACACATTGGTGTTTCTCTCCCACTTTCTCTTTCCCTTCCCCTCTCTCTAAAAATAAATAAATAAAATATTTTTTAAAAAAAGTAAAAATACTGCCTTGAAATTTGAGTCTAAAGTAAAAGAAACAGGTTTTTTTTAAATGTTTACCTTTTGTAAAAGGTTACCTTTGTTTTAGGATGTTTATGGGAAATTCAGCATTCAGTGCCATTCTAATTTGTGAAAATAAATAAATTACGTAGTCAGAAAAAAATGATTCCGTGTGTACCAGCCAATGTACTTCTGTAATCCTCCCAGACACTATGTTTATCAAATGGACTACTTCTTGCAAAAATGCCTTCTGTCTGATCTCTTACCTAGCACTTTATTCTGTGCTTCCCAAAACTGACCCAGGCACAGGGAATTAGCATCACCATCACACAAACCCCGCTGAGGTTTTTTGCAATGGAGGGATTTTTGACCTCACACATGGGCACGCACATCACCTTGGAGAAGTCCTTCTGCTGCCCCCTCTGAGGATCCTCGTGCTGCTGCCTCCCGTACCCCTGTTTGAACTTCATCATTTTGGGCAGCTTTCCACCTGTTGTGCAGTTTGATATCTTTGTTGGGGAAGATTATGTGTGTGCTCTGTTTCTAGAACTCCTGTTGCTTTTGGATAATTTCCAAGAGGAGAAAGAGATAAATGACAATTTACTCCCCCAACTTCAGTTGTAATTATTGTAAGAAGGTGATTTGATATGATGTTATATTAGTTCTCAGAAGAAAAGGAGAGTATCTGAACTCTATCAAAAAAGGAACGGCACATTTGGGTGACAGTGAGGAGTTGGTGAAGAGACTTATTATGGATGTGAAGGTGACTGGGCTAACTGTGGCATTGGACAGGATTAAGACTGGAATGCTGAGAAGAAAAATTTAATTACAGATGTGCCTTTACACATAAACACATTTTACTTCAAACCATATTTGTAACTCTGCTGTGAAAAATAACTGCCATATATTGAGTGCTTACTGTGTTATTTGCATATGTAATAGTTGTCACTTTAGATGCCTTTATTTACAATTGTCAAGGTAAACATTAGACACTAAACAATGGCACATTCTGCTTACTATAACTGATTGTAAAGTAGAGCAAACTTTATTTTCCTGTTCAACTAGGGTGACTATTAAACTCAGTACGATAATCTTAAATTCCTATTTTATAAATGAAAAAGAAAACAATGATTGTAATAACTATTATAACAATAGTAACAGCCATCCTTTATTATATATTTTCTGTTTGCCAAACACTACAAATTGTTTCATATTCATCATCTTACTTAATCCCCTCAACAGCTCTTTGAACTGAGTGTTATTAGCCAGATTGTTACTGATGAGGAAATTAAATCTCAGACTGATTTGGTAGTTTGCCCTGGATTACAGTTACTAAATATCAGAACTAGGGTTTTAATCTTTTTTTACTAGGGTGTATTGACTGTGGAAGCTATTTTCCTTCATATATTCTGATAACGCTCACCTTCAGGACTATAGTCGTAAATGGATTGATTGTTATTAGCATTCAATAAGTTTTTCTTTTGGGGGGTTTACAGACATTTCTAAAAGAAAGTAATTAATCAAAATAATCTCTCACCAATTACACTGTCTAATACAGTTGACTGTTCTTTGTTATTCACCCTTTACCAGAAATAAATTATTCTGATACCTACTGGCAATAAGAATATTTAATTAAGTAAGACTTTGGTTCGTGAGTCTTCTCATTCTGGAGAACCTTTTCTTAAGTGATATAGTAAATTTATAGCATGTGATGTTATTACAATATTCAGAATCTTTTCTTCTTTTCCATAGGAATAATTAGTCTACCTTTGGTAACTAATATGAGTAGATCTTAATGACTTTAAATAATGAGCAAAGAAAGACTGGAGTAACAAGATTTGGGACTGAACTTTTTGCACGTATTATGTGAAAAGGATTAAGTAGAATAATATAGATTTATTCCATTTGTAAGAATGTAGTAGAAAAGAAGAAATACATAATTAATGCTGTTTGTAAAATGAAGAAATGCAGCATCTGTAACAAGAGCACATCCTGTTGCCCAGGTCCTTACAGAACAGACGCTCCGTATCGTGCTCCTCCTTTCCCCCGGTCATTGCCGTGACAATCCGGTACGTGCAGCGGTGGCTGCTGACTCGGGGAGGCTGTCTCTCCTAGGAGAGCTCTGTGTCAGCCAGGAAACACGACAGTCTCACTGGGATTTGGAAACGAGACAGTATGTAAAATGGACAGAACTTCAGCATTCTTCTTCCATTGGTGAGATTTCTTATGAATCACTCTGTCCATTTCTATTTTTAACACTTTTAAATCAAAAGGAAATTTTGGAATGGATTTTCCTTCTTTGAATTATGGTTCTTTCCCACATGATTGAAGTCCTTGTCATTTCTAGATGTGACAAAATGTGCACAACTGAATACAAAAACCTGTTATTAAGAATTGAAATCCATTTCAATGAAAGGCGTCTAATAATCCAGACCATGGCTAATTCTCCATTAAAAAAAAAAAACATGATACTTCATGTCATTTCATACACGTATCCTACTGGAGTTTTAAATATCTAACTGTCTCCACGGGGCCATGCCAGAACCATCATTCATTCATTCCACAGTCACACTTTGAGTGTCCACCAACTTCTGGAGTCAAAAGATTTCTCTAATACTGTGGAGCTTTCTGAATATTTATACAGGGACAACATACAAATAAATATAACGCAGTGTAAAAGAGCATATTCATGACACCATCAGCAGCTTATGAACATTAGTGCAGAAGTGATTCGGAGTGAGATGGGATATCACAGGGGTGCTTACCAGTCACAATAAATTCAAAGTCAGTGACGGAGACAATGGGCTAGGAGTGGCAGAGCAGCAAGGAGGACGTGCTCCAGCTTCCACAATTGTCGGCTCAAGGACTGTGGGTTGAAAACAGTGGAGAGAAAAGCAGAGGATGAAAATGAATATGAGTATCAGCACTCATTTGAGGGACTAGTGGGGGCAAGTGATTGATGGAAATGCATATTGGAATGTTGGATTGGCCAGCTTAACTTCAATTTAATGGTTTCTAGTTAGTGACATTTCAAAGAAGAGATATGTAAAGAAAATCATGTTAAAGAGGATGATGTAACCACTTCTTGAAAGCTGAATTGGCAGAGGGGGAGTGAAGCTCAGTGGTGGTGTCAGGTATGAAGTGATAACGTTGAGCTACGAAAATGGAAATTATCAAGCAAATCTGCAACTATTTGAATAGGAAGAAATGGCAAGGTTGATAATAAGTTGATCAGCAGGACAAATTTGGAAGGAGCCTCTATGTTCAGAAACATGTCTGTCAGGCTTGGGATCCTGGGATACCGGGAGAATAAGGACATGTGGGCACTAGAGAGGAGTGTGGCCAGTAGTGCTGTGTTGGATGGGGTAGCAGGTTAGTCTTGAAGTCCAAGACTGTGAATGAGTTGTCATTGGAAGATTATATATATATCCATCTGGTTACATAAAGGGTAAAACAATAATTGACAGTAGGAGGGAATAAAAATGTAGATTCACAGGAAGTGATGTAGGTTTAGAGTCAACTCGATTTAGTAACTTTTTAAACTCTGTGAAGGGCCTCATTGTAGACCTGGGGAATGCAGGGCAAGCAAAGGCACGAGCTCTGCCCTCTTGCAAATTATAGCAGAAATGAGTACGTAAAATTTTGAAAAGTAGGAGAGTTCCAAAAGGAAGGTGAACACTGCAGGAAGGGGGGAAAGGGCCTTGGACAGAGATTTGGAGTGGCTACATTTGCAAGATAGGAGTAAAAATAAGAATAGATTAAGACTTCTACAAAAGAGAAATTTTAATATTATAAAGAGAACTTGATGTCACTTTTAGTATTATTTGAAACATCAAAAATTTGAAACAAATGTGCGTTAGTAGAATTTACTTTAAAATAATGAAATATTATGTAACCGTTAAAATGAAATATCTCTATGCACTGATGTACATAGATGTCTATTATGTACTTAGTGAGAGTGGAAAGTGCAAAATGACTGATACTGATGTCCTATTTAAATGGAACAAGGAGACTATGTATAAAAATACACACACACAACTCTACATGTTTGCATGTGCATAGAAATAGCTCTGGAAGCCCACCCACCAAATATCTGTTAGTAGTGGTGTCATCTGAGTAGTAATAGAGTCAGGAGGGGTGAAGACAGGGTTATCAATGCTTCATATATTTCTGAATTATTTGTATCATATTACAATGGGTGTGTATTTTTTACAACTGAAATTTGTATTGAAATAATTGTACATTCACATGCAGTTATAAGAAATACAGAGTCCCCTTTGGGACTCTGATGATACAAATGTTGCTGATAGTTGCTGAGATCGAGCACTTTAAAACCTGAATGTAAGAAGCTTCCTGGCAGTCCAAGTAAAACAGGAAACAAGAATCATATGTCTTCCTCTTCTAGAGGTGGAAACAATTCTCAGGGACATCAGAGAATTTCCTAGATGAGCCCTGGGAGAAGTTTCTAACTATAAGAGGTGGACTACAGGAGTAGCTCTCAGGATAACTAACAAGCAGTTTTGAATGTATTTCTACATATCCCTTGGAGGGAAATATTGTAATCCCCAAAAAAATCTAAGTGATTTGTTAGTTTCACGTTACAGACCCAATCACCACATTCAGCGGGGAGATTATTACTGAGGGAATAGACGGTAATGTGCTGGGGAGGGGAAAGAATTGTTTCAAAGAACCACCAGGTCTGAGAGGAAGTAATTACATTATGATGGTTTAAAATACGTGGAATGGTGGCTGCTGCTTAAGTAACTTCTCAAGGGTGGAGACGACCCAATTCATCTTAATTAAGACACTTCCTAGCCTACCAGTTCTTTGAGGCATGGATGTCTACAGCTTCCTGGCCAGGGTAGCAGGGGAAGAGAGCTCACTGGCAAGTTAACTGAATGAAATCACTGTATTCAATATCCAGGGAGAGTTGAAATCATTGCTGAAGAGAAACTACCTGGGGGGTCTGAGCTTTGAGCAGTGGGGAGATTTAAAAACAAACCATGTTGTGAGACCTAGTGGGAAAAACGATTTGTCGAATATGGTTTTTCCTGGGTGGCCTTTAGGATGGAATGAGTGGGAAGGTAAAATCAGGGAGACGATTATAGTCTGATTGCACTCCTTGGAAACCAAGTAAAGAGCCTTTCTGAGAAAGTTGAGTGTGGACAGTGATGTCAAAGTTGGAGAAACCATAGAATTCATGAGGCTGAATGGAACAGAGTTGGAAATTGGTGGTGTTGGGAGCACTTTGATCCAAGAGAATGGACAAATGGGAGAACGGGCACAGAGTTGTAGGAACAAAAACACAGGAGATAAGAAAAGAGGGACACAGCTAATGCACTAAGATGCTCTGGGAAAAGTCACCTAGATAGAGTGACTTTTCTATCTATCTATCTACTTTTCTAAATAGAGTACATTATTGGAACTACTGCGTCAATAAATGTTGTCAGGTGAAAGGGATGACTTCAAATGCCAAATATATAAATGAAGAAAATGTGGAGTAGAAATGGGCTTTAGGAAGGAAACTGAGTATGAGGATACAGATCTCTGAAAGAGAAGCAAAATAGAAAATCTAGAGCTCTAATAGACTTTGAATTTTGAAAGGCATCTCTCCCTCTGCTATTAAAAGGCAAGATGATATAAATATGCAGATGGCATGAAACCCTGGTATGCATAAATTAGAATTTTGTTTTTCTATACCTTAATCTCTCTGCAATAGACCATTCCAACATGGTGATGGAAAGCTCAGGCAGTTCAAGATTCTCTGTCCTCCATCTTCCTGGTCTCCATCCCTCACAGGTTACTGGTGAGGGATCCCTTGCTTCAGTCTGCCAGTTGCTTTGTGATTCTTCCATGACACTCACAGAAATCATGACTTCTACTTTTATGACTACCATAACTCAAGAATCTCTCACAAATACTGCCTCCCCAGTACTGTCTGTCTAGATGCACATGGTCAGATGTTCACTCTGGAGTCGTGGCTCTTCCCCAGGCCGCTAACCCGGGAAGCACTGTGCATGGCCTCTGGGATGCTCAGAGTCCTGCTCTGCTCAGCCCCCCTCCATCAGTCCTTCGTGTTTCCAACCAGCGGTGGGATGGTGACGCAGGGTGGGAGGGGATATGCTACAGTCTCATGGCATTTTTCTTAACTACTTGTACCTGTCTGAAATCCTCTCAAGTTCTACAAAGGTTCTTTTATTTTTGTAATCAACCAAGAATACTGCAGCTCTTTCTGGTCACATTTGGGGGCCGGCGGGGTGGGGAGGGGTGTTGTTCCCATGCCTTTTCTAAAGCAATAAACACAAAACTTCTTAGCATCTTGAATATGTTGGAGGTAGAGGAGAGGGTGGAAGGAATTGGTTACATTTCTAAAATATTAAAATACCACAAATATCAAAGATGAAGAAAATGAGAGAGAGCCATAGTAAATAGTCTTAGTCTTGATCACCTATAAATAAATGATGGTGGAGAGGGCTAGTAAAGTTTGAGAAAGAGAGGCACTGATGGGGGTGGGGAGGGAAGCTGAGAAGTTGGTGGTTAATAGACTATTGGCTGAAGTCCAACTGCAGCCCCATTTAAGAAGCAGAAGCAGCATGTATGGAGAAAACCAAAACTATTGGTATGTCAAGTACATAGAAGAGACTTAAAAGTTTATGAGTAATAATAAACGATCATAACAGCTAACTGGGATGGTAAATAGAAGTCTTGTGTGTTTGAGTAAGGAACACATTTCTAAACTTGGAAGTAAAGTAGAACTTCATAATGAGGAAGTTAAGGTAGAGGTTAACAGGGTATCAGAAAGGTAAAGAACTTTGTAACCATAGTACTGGAGAGGTCATAATTCCCTATTACTTTTCCATATTCTTATTGTTTTATCTAATGGGTTTTAACCCTACATAACGAGAATCTAAGAAATGTTTATAACTTGATGGTCTGGAGATGAAACCCTGGACTGAAGGTACCAGTTCTCCTTGTTCTCATTATATGTTGGGAGAAAGAAAAAAAAAAGTCAAAACTATATAGAAGAAAGAGTATGACTGTGGAGTAATAAGACATGATTTCAAATACAGGCTTAATTTCTCCTGTGTGATCTTAGATAAATAAATAATTTATTTGTATGATCCTTGATTGAGATGCTTCGGTGAGATTATGATCAGGTGTCTGACATGGAATTTTGAATATAGTAGGAGATCTATATATGTAATTCTTTTTTGTGATACCTTTATTTATTCAACAGATATTTTAGAGCAGCCTATTTTGTGCCACAGAAAATGTATTAGTTAGCCTAAGCCACATTATGCTGCTGTAATGAAGACCCCACCAAAAAAAATCTCATTTGCTTAAATACAACAAAAGTTTACTCCTTTTACTAACTCAGAGTCTTCTGCATGTATGGGTGGTTTTACAGGGCAACTCACCTCTATGCAGCAATCCAGACCACCTCACTGTCTGACCATCTTAGGTTAAAGCAATACTTCTGCAGTGATGACTACTGCACAGACTGCTATCCGGAACTGCTCTTAGAAGTGACACTCAGCAATGAGCTTGCAACCCATTGGTCAGAACTAGTCCTGTGGCCTTCCCTGCTTCAGGGGGGAAAAAGTGGAGTCTTCTGCATGCCAAAAATGAGAAAAGAGCCAGTTATCAATAATACAAGTCATGTCTGCCACTCAAGCCACTGGTTACTTGGTAATGAATGAAACAGACATTGCTTATGCTTCCCTCATGGAACTCTCAACCCAGAGTGACATGCTGCTAGGAAAGTGTAAAAAGCCAGGCTCCTACCCAGGTGTAAAGTTGTATGGGAAAATGGGAAAGGGTAGCAGTTGAGTACAAGTGACGAGTATGGAGAACTTAGCAATCCTCGATAAATATTTACTGAATGAATGTTAAGTGAGGAATAGGAAGAAATTCAGCTCTAAAAGACTAAATAGGAAAGGCAACAGAGAGAGAACAGATATAGAAGAAAAAACACATGGAAACAGTTTATGCTTTTCAAATGTTCTGAATAATATTTGGGAATAAAAGCTGTTCTCGCTATATCTGCTGCTTCCAGGAAGCCTGAAATATTTCCGTGCTGGTCTCTTCTGCTGTAGTTGGGCTGTGGAGGACTGGGTTCCCAGCCAGACTGTTTCATTCCTACCTAGTCCAGAACGTAGGATTGTTGGGAAGCTTGGACTCTGGCTCTTCTTCTGGAGTGTTTTATGATGAGTCAAGTTTGCTGATGGGCAGCTGTCGAAGGCAGAGGGGTCACAGGAAATGAGGAATTATGCTGCTAGAAATACTGAAAATGTTACAGAGTTAAGTGAAAATCTTACAAATGCAATTTTATGGCAGAATGTTAGATTTGGTTCCTTACAATAGTTAAGTGACATATATATTTAAAATTTTGTAAAAAATATAGAAAGCATATAAAAAGAAGCATTTATAATGCACTATAGAGAGCAACCCTATTAATATTTTGGTATAGTTCATCCCAAACTTTTTCTGGGCACATACATTCATCTTACAAAACGGAGCATCTAATATATATTACTCTGTCACTTCCCTTTTACTTAACAGTATTTCTTGAATATTTTCCATGTCAGGAAATAATACTTCTACAACATTATTTTTAGTTACTGCATGGTGTTGAATCATATGCATGCATCAAAATGCATTTCTTTATCCTCTTCATTCGGTTGTTTACAGATGTTGCCATTATAAACAACCCTGCAGTGAATGTACTCTGGCTGAATTTCTGTGCACCTCTTCCATTATTTTATAGGGTAACTTTTCTAAATTGCAATTACTGGGGCAAAAATTATATACATTTTAAGGTTGAATTATGTACATTACCAAATTGCCCTCTAAAATATTATTCCAACTTACATTCCTACCAGCAATGGATGAGGGCAGAAGGGTGTTTAGGGAGCCTGTAAGTCTGCAAAGTGTTTATAGAGAATAAAATATATTATGAAACGTGTGTTTACTCTTGACAGCTATTGGCAGGCAAGGTCACTTAATATAATTTTGTAAGCCTCCCATCTTATTTTTAATGCTTTATGCTAAATCATAAATAGGAGAGCTTCATATTAGATTTCTTAGAAAGGAAGTTAATACGGATTCACATATTCTGCTAAATGGGCTCATTAATATCATGGGTGCCAGCATAAGATCCACGGATGGTCCTCTGGATGTGCGGAATGAGTTCCTTGCTGCATAGAAAATACTGAGCTCCCCCGCTGATATAGCCATGCCTTGTTTTATGTCTGGGGCTAATTACTTGTGTCCATCTGTCATGATTTCTGAAAGGTAGGCTATTCCCTATTTTTCTAAAGAGAAAATCGAAAAAAACTTTTGGATAAACTGACTGTTTAAACTTTGAGGGACATAGAAGACATAGTCAGGTGTCTACTTATGTAATCTACTAATTTAGATATAACTAATGCTTTAAAACACATCACGTAGAATATTTTTGGGAGTATTGCTCTTTTCCCACCCTTGTATTTCATCAAGCAGCTTTAATCTGATGTCCACCCCACCCCCGGTGGATTCTGACTTCAGAGCGGTGTCCCCTTTCCAGCAGCCGGCATGCTTCCACCCGTCACCTGGAACGCAGTCCGAGGGGCGTGGACTGCAAGGCCTGTGAGGCCCTACGATGCCATCACTGGCAATCTTTTCCCGAACTGTAAAAACCCACTTACTGTTCTTGATCTTCAGTAACCACTATTAGTTTTTTTAGTGATCTTTGAAATATTTATGACATATCCAACTCTTTGAACTGTTAGGTCACATCTCCCAGATAATTACTAACCCAGTATTACAAGGGGGGACCAGAAAACACCACAGTTTATTTATTTTAAAATGTGTATTTATTCTTATATGTTTAAAGTTCAGTCACCTTCAAAGTTCTCTCCATTTGATGCAACACACCCATTGAGACATTTTTTCCACTGCTCAAAACAGTTTTTGAACTCATCGATGTTGATGCCTGTTAGTACTTCTGCCTTTTTGTTGTTTCACCACTTCCACATCACCAAAATGTTTCGCTTTGAGCACTGTTGTCATCAGGAGAAACAGCAAAACGTTGCTCAAGGAGAGATCGGGTGAATGGGGAAGGTGGGGCCTGAGGGTCATGCGGTTTGGGTCAAAAAGTACTGAACACTCAGCACAGTGTGGGCAGGTGCACTCATAAATCACCTATCGTGAAATGGGCAAAAGCATTGAAAGAGTCTTCAAAAAAAATTCACTGAAGCCGAACAAAGCTTCTCACAACAACGCCAGCTGATGCTCTGATACAGATGGGCTCCTGGAATAGTGCAGTAGTGGGGAACTCTGTACTACAAGGGCCCACTTTCTAGAAGGTAATTCCAGTTTTTTGGGAGTCCCCCTCATCTATTAAATTCCTTTATTTCCTTTTTTTAAGCCTGTGTACCAGATTCACTGTTAAAACCATCCAAAATTCTCATCAGTAGATGCTGTTACAGGTTAATACAACTTCCCTAAAGTATACTTTGTTCAAAATAAAGTAATCGAGAGGGTGCCTGGTGTTATGGGAAACTTTATAAGGATTTTAGTACAAAATGCCTCTTTTTCTCAGAGATTTTGGGGAAAGAAAAATCTCACCTTACATTCATCTGCATCTTATAGCTTTAACAAAAAGAGAGGAGATTCATACAAATCTCCTTTGTGTTCTTATGCAGAGTAATTATTGAATATGAAAGCTTTTGTCCACCAATAGAAATATCTTAAAAATACAGTAGGATGGTAATGCATTTCTCTCATATAGAAACGCTGAAAAAATAGGTTCATAAAGCCTGCTGTTTTGAAAACACACTGGAATCTTTTAAAAACTATACCTTCTACTCCATTAAAACTCTTTCTAACCCCAAATCACATCTACTTTTACTTTAACACAAAACAAATAAACAAACACTAGCAGGAAATATTTAGAATAGGTGCTCTCTTGGGAATCCATAGCCAAAATTTTTGGAACTCAAAATGGAAAACTTAGAGAATTGAGTGACTAAATTTCCTTCCCTATAGTGTTACTCCCTCGTTAAGATATACTCTGTTATATTGTTTTCATTCTTCTCATCTAAGGATTTCCAAGAGAATCAGACTAAAAGAACATACTACAAATTAAGTGGTGGCTATTTGATTGATATGGTTGAGATAGCATATGGCGTGCTCTTTACTTTCAAACTGTTTTGAGTCTTTGTTCGTGCCCACGGCAGTGGAGTATATGAGAACTATCCAAAACCTTCCCCGTGGCACATATATTTAATCTGTATCGTCTTAAAAAGGGAAGAGCACTTTGCTGTTGCATTCTTCATTATTTGAAGTAAATCAAGCTCAGAGATATAGAGCTTAAAATAGTTACCGAATTCTAATTCTATAAGAATTTACAATTCCATGAGATCAGAAATGCCATTTTAAAATGTTAATCAGAAGATGCATTTGTTTTAATTCTTGATACTGAAAATATTGACTGAATTGTGAATTAACAAGTTTAGGGTTGCAGATGTCATTTTTCATGAGATTTCCTGAATGATGTAATTTTCATATTTCATATCGCAGTTTGATCAATTTACAGATTTATTTTACATAATTAGTTGGTAAATGAAAAATTCAATTGCTGATATATAACTATTTCTCTGTAATATATAAAATAAGTTAAAATTCTGAATTACAAATTAAAAACAAATATTTTGAAGACATCTGGCCCACATCTGTCTGAAATAAGATAATTTAAAACAGTGTAATTAAATACGAGAAATACTAGAATATTCACACCTTAGAATGTAAAAAATAACGCATTCCA
This sequence comes from Carollia perspicillata, assembly GCA_004027735.1. Lineage (NCBI taxonomy): Eukaryota > Metazoa > Chordata > Mammalia > Chiroptera > Phyllostomidae > Carollia > Carollia perspicillata. The sequence continues at coordinate 33,436 of PVKM010004789.1, read as the reverse complement.
TTTTAATGTGATTTCTTGAATTGGTGAATTTTGTAAAATTTTAGTGCCCTTTAGCCTCTCATTCTGTTATTACAAAGAAGACTGACAAGCTAAACAAAAATAATCCATGTTTTTCAAAGCCTCCTTGAAATGGAAGAATTCTATTTATTACCATTTTTAAATGTTCCTAAGTTAATATTCAGTGGACTTAGACTCAGGCCTACCCCCTTTTGATGTATTTATAATTTTCCATTCAATTATTTAAAATGAGAGATTAGTGAAAGAGTTTGTAAGCTCACTTCCTAAATTGTGCCTTCCTTGTGGGCACAGAGGGGCTCAGTAAATGCCAAAGGAAGGTATTTACCCTCATGGAAACGCAAAGCATCTTTGGTACCTTCTCATGATCAGTAGAGAATCATCCTACGAAGATTGGTCTTTTGTTAAAAACCTGTGTTAAGTGGGAAATTAACTGTTTCATAGGCAAGGAACCTATACTACGTTTTCTGTAGTTTAACTTAAAAATGTGAAACACATGATTAGATTTTTCCTGTAATAAAAGGCTGCAGAGCCTTAACACTTCAATAGGACTGGGTTTTTGATACATGACAAACAAATAATATTTATGAAAAAACTCAGTGCTGATGCTACAATAAAAAGTGATAGGGAGAAATCTCTACTTGGATGCCAGAGGCTCTCCTAACAATAGACCATGGAAGGAATTGATACTGTGAGAAGTGAAAACAGTTTTCGTCACACATACCCTAAGGTATTACAAGTTATATTCTGTGTATTTATTTCCAGGGAGCATGATAAAGATCCAGAGAGTTTTTTTAAGATATTAATGCATCTTAAGGACCTAGGACTGGATTTCCATGTATCTGTCCTTGGAGAAACCTTCACAGATGTCCCAGGTATGTATTTTGAATTTTTTCATGTGTGTTTTTATAGATGACATAAGCTCTACAGTTGAAGTATTAATTTCCATGTTTCCCTTTGTTAGAATAATCAAGATGAGCCTTGTTACCCAAAAGATTATATGATGGCATTAAAGTAGGATTCAATTTAAAAAATACTTAAGTAAGCATTCTTTAATTTAAGTTGAGAACGTGAAGTCATCTCTTTTATCAAATATAGTTCATACAGTGCATCTAGATGTAAATACAATATATTGCTTTAGGCATCTTAACACTTAAGGAAAGTGGAACTTTGTAATTGGATGTACAACCTGTCACCTCTGGGGTCATTGGCTTGAATCCTACTCACAGTGGTAATGACTGAAATACGTTACCATCTGTTAGGTGGCCTGTGTAAAGCATTTGGCACCAAACTTGTAATGCAGAGTAGACCATAGTCCATGTTATTCTTGTCATTGGTCCATCCCCTTCTACTGAATTTTTAAAAACCAGCAAAAATCCTAAGCACTTGTTTTCATATTTTTTTAAGCTTTGGATGTTTAGCCTTTTTTCTTAACTCCAAATACACAGACAACAAAAGTTCAGAAATGACCTTTACTGTCATGCATGACAACTCTTAAAGACCACTTAAAGTTTACCCTCAACAGCATGTACTTCTTGACCCTGGTTCATTGCTAAGAACTACACCCAGTCTGTACCTCTGTAGCCTCATCCGATATGGCTCATCCTCTGCCCGCTGGGATGATGGACATCTACCTCTTTCTTCAGTTCCTTCAAGGCCCCAGGCTTCCTCAGCCCTTTGGACATTTGCCTGTTTGTTTCTATTTCATCCTTTTGATCGTAGCTCAGGGGCATACTCTTCCAAGACAGGAAGCCTTATTGTGGCCTCATGGCACCCTATACTTCTACTTCGAGGTGCTTGCCTCACTTTCTAACCTTAGAATTATGTGTCATTTTTTATCCCATTCCCCTACACACTTACACACACACCTACACACACACACTGAGATGTTGGTGCTTTACAGGGTCATGTCTGTCTTGTTCTTTGCTATACCCCAAAGCCAAGGTCAGTGCCTGGCACAGTTCTGGAGCTCAGTGACTAGTTATTGCATAAATGGGTAAAAATAAATTCCCTGCCCTCAAGCGATTTAGTCTCGTTGAAGAGGGAACACTTGTGCAGAGCCCAAGAAACAGAGTGAAATGCAAAATAATATAATTAGTTATTAGTACTGGCATATGTTGTTTTATGTGGAATATTAATTGAATGGCCAAAGGATTAGGATATTCCAAAAGCAGAAACAACATGGGCAAAGTATATGGAAGCAAATGTTCTAGATATTGTATGTAAATGAGAGAACAATTTTAGAGATTAATGCTGTGAGGTCACTAATCTAACTAGACTAAGGGATTCAGCATGCAGACCTGAATAAATAAGTAATATGTACCTTACATAGGTAGGATAGGTCCAAAATGTGGAGGATCTTGATAACCAAAGTAGATTAGGTAAAGCTAAAAAATAAGGAGCCCAGATCTGGCTCAAGGAAAAATTTGATGAAACCGTATTTCACGCAAGTTTGTCATGCATCGATATGTAGCCAGAATCACAGGAAGACTCCACAGTGGTCATCCAAGTGTGATGCTGTGAGGTCATGACTGAGAGATTAGTGAGGGTGCTGTGTGAGAGAGAGATGCTCAAGGCAAACACAGAAAAAATTTTGATTAGTGGAAGGCTGTAAAGAAAGAAGGAAGGAAAAATCAGCTCATTTGCAAAACCTCTAAGTTTGGTTGTGTCTGTGCCACTTCCAGGTGCTGATGCCTGGACCGAAAGGTGGCCACGGGATGGCCCCACAGAAGGCTTTGGAGGCAGCTTTACTGTTGAGAGGTTTTAGGCCATCACTGCAAACAAGACTAGGATTTCACTCAAAGGGCCGTGTTCTTGGGATCACAGTCTCCCCTCCCACACATTAACTTTGAGCTGTTTAGGGCAGTATGAAGAGTTGAAAGTCAGGTGGGGAGTAGTTAGGGGCCCAAGTACTATGTGCTTAATAATTATAAGCCTGATGCTATTGTATTATTCATGTTGGCTTCACTTCAACACACACTTACTGAACACCATTGAAGGGAGGTTCTGTGGCGAATAGGACTCAGTCTCCACCCTCAGGGCCCTCTGCCTTGGGGAGTCGCATATATAATTAATGAGTACCTAGGATGCTGTGAAATAATTATGGCATGCTGGGGAAGCCCATAGGAACGGGCATCATGTTATCTACACACACGCTTGTGCCTCCTAGTCTCATTGGGACTCCTTTCTGTCCTAGCCTCTGGTCCATCTGCGCCATTTCAAATGTGAATTGACTCCCTTTATGGGTACAGCTCTTCCCCCTGCACCATAGGAGGAGTCCAAGTTGTTGTATAGATGGGTGAGCCTGATAACTTTCCAGGTTGCACTCCTAGAAGCCACCTTGCCGGGCTTTCCTCCAGAGACTTCCTAACAGGCCATCTTTTGTAACTTCTGCCCTCCTTGTCACCAGGCTGGTCCGTTTCACAAACGCTTACTGTATTCCACACATTGTTCTAAGCATTGTTCTCCATTTTTCTCAGATGGAGAAATTAAGGCACAGAGAAATTAAGTTACATAATACTTTAACCATTATTCTATGCTACCCTTCCATGTTGTTTCCTGACACACAGTTCTCTAAACTAAAACATTATTTTTTTCCCTAAGTCACCATCCAGCACTTCCCAAACCAGGTTGCCCAGCAGGCATACACTTCTTTGCCTGTTGTGTCTTCTAGGTGCTACATTAGCCTATCTGAAATTCATGTTGTGAAATCGAGTTACATACTGCTTGATATCAACCAGGAGAATTTCTCTCCACGCTGCTAGTGTTTGTAAAGCTGTGGTTTCCTTGTAAATACTTGTTATAATGATTAGTATGCTATGAATTGCTTCTATTTATTGAAAGTTTGTTTCTTACTTGGTCCTTTGCTAGGTTATTTTATGTAATGCTCTGGACAGTCCCAATGGAGTGGGTATTATTTTCCCATCTGTTAGTTTCTGTAGAAACTGAGGCTCTGAAAGCTTAAGTCCCATTAATTGCATTGCTTAGGTGAGTCAGACTTTTCTCCTTCACATACAAGCACACGAGTATTGCAAAACCAAGAAGTATATGATGGCAAGACCACTGATTACTCTTCTTGTCTTTGGTAATTGAGGTGTGACTTACATGTAACATTGCACAAGTTTCAGGTGCATGGTGGGTCAGTGTGATACATGCACATGTCACCCTACGACTGTTTGCCACACAGCTGGGCTCAGGCCTCTGTCATGTCCTGTCTTTTCTTTGTGGCAAGAACATTAAAGATCTGTTCTCTGAGAAATTTTGAAATCCATAATACAGTATTGTTGACTAGTCACTATTAGATCTCCAGAATTTGTTCTTCTAGTTGCACGCTTGCACATTAAGACTCTGTATCCAACAGATACAGATAAAGATAAAGTTCTTCCTTCTCCACTGAACTCTCAGGGAAGCCAGCGCTTATCTGAGTAATGGCCTTAGTGCCAGTGAGTTGTCGTGCCCTTCCTGGTGAGGCAAACAATCTCCATTATTTTTTTTGAAAAATGCTAAAACTAATAACAGTACCTTTGTAGAGTCCCCATACTGTTAATTACTTTCAAGTATGTTTTAAGTATTTTTAAATTATGTTGTGATGTCTTTGTCGTCCTTTTTTGAAGAATGATGTACATTAAGAATATTGATTCTAAGTTTCAGTTACATAGTCCATAGCTCTTTGGTATCATTCTTTCACTTTACAAAGGAGGAGAGAGATCTAGGAGAGTGACTGTTCCAGGATCTCACGGCTGGGAGCAGGGTGGGACGAGGGCAGAAGATGGCGGTAGGTTAGGAGGAGAGCCCGGGAGTCAGCCTCCTCGTCCCTTCTCATTCCTGTATGTGTTTAACACATTTTTTAAATATCTGCTTTATGTCAAGCCCTGAGCTGGACATTTAGGATGAAATGGTGAATGAAGCTGACATGTTCTGTGATGTTTGCAACTTGCAGTCCCACTCCAGTGCTTTATTCATCACTTCCTAGAACACTCCTTTAAAGTGTTAGAACTGACAGTTATTGAACACTTAACATGTGCCAGGTACTGTTCTAAGCCCTTTATGCTTTGCCTCACTTACTCTTCACAACAGCCCCGAGATTTAGGTGCTATTGCGATTACCATTTACAGCTGAGAAAACTAAGGCACAAGAAGGTTAAGTCACTTGCCTGAATTCACCCATCCATCCAATTCTGAAGCCTCAGTGCAAACCTTGTCAGTCCACCTCCAGTGCCATCGCTCAGTCTATACTCTGTGTCTAAGTCTACAAGTCACCCATGTTTTACAAGTAAGAGAACAGGAGGTGATATTGGGGAATTCCTGGCCACTCGTGTGAAGTCACATTCAATGAAAAGTTTAAACATATACATACACACAAAACTTCAAATTCATTTCCTAAACATCTTGCTCTTTAAATATTAAAGTGAACTCCCTCTTTTATTTTCCGTCTGGAATCATCACAAAAAAGGTGTCAAAAACAATATGAAGTGCAAAGTTATCCCAAATAATTCTTGGCATACATATATTTACTGGTCAGTAAATGTTATTTGAAAGGATGAAAGAATGAGGTTGGAGTAATAGAATAATATAATTTATATAACATATCAGGTATATAGAAATCTACAGTGAAACAATTGGCAAATACTAAACAGTTACTGAATGAAACTAGAGACCCTGAGACTCAAGGAAACTCTAAGTGATTTTATATTACATTTCCTGTGTTAATACAGGTGACCTTGATTAAACACAAATCTACTTTTCAGTCTTTTTCTCACCTGTCAGCTCTTACATCAGTCAGAATAAGCTGCATTGTGCTAACAGGTAACCTTAATATCTCAGTGGCTTAAAACATGTAAGATTTATTTCTTATTCACGCTATATGTTTATTGCAGGTGAACAGTAGTGTTGTGCTCTCATGGCCAATCAAGGGACTTAAGGCTTCAGAGGGACGTAAGGCTTCAGAGAGAGCCAAGCTAGCACCATCTCAAACACCGCCAGTCTGCAAGCCAGATGGAAGAGAAAGCTCAATATCTATTCAGTGCTCTGGCCTAAAAGTAACATAGGGCTCCACTCAACTCCTTGGCCAGAACTTGCTGCAAGGCGCTGCCCCACCATAAAGGGGGCCAGGAAATTCAGTCCCGCTTTGAGCCCCAAATTGGCAGAGTAGAAATATTTGGTCAGCTGCACTATTGACTACAACAGTTCTTCAGTATGCATCATGATCGTGGCTCATTAGAGAGGAAAAACAAGCTTATCCGAGATGTCTGCCTTAGTGTGGGGGAGTCTCTCCTGGCTGAGTAAAGAACTCTTAACAAATATTAAAGTATGGCCCAGTCTTCTTGCTAGAGACTACCCAGCTGGTGACTGAGACACATCTAGCAACTGAATCCCATAAGACAGAGCAGATACGAAGTCAAGTTGGTCTCTGTGGGAATGGAGTTAATTATCACTTACTGGTGACATGGCATTTTGAACAGCTCTGGTGTCAGTCAGGAGTGGTTTTGCCCTCCACCCCCAGGGGACATTTGGCAATATCCAGAGACATTTTCATTGTTACAACTGTTGGGGGCAGGACGCCGCTGGCATCTAGTGGGTGAGGCCAGGCATGCTTCTAACCATCTCACAGTACGCAGGCCGCCTCCCACAACGACGACGACAAAATCACCCAACCTACACTGTCAGCAGTGCCAAGACTGAGAAATTTTGATTTACAGGAGCTGAAGTCAGAAGAGCAGGTTTGGAACTGGGTCCTGTAGCTTTCTTGGTTAACCTCATTCAGTCCATCTGTGCAATTCAGAGGAGGCGGTGGGAAGGAGAGATAATGAAACTACCTTCCCTGTCCACCTCAGTGAGTTAATGAGGATTTCTGCACAATTAGATAATCTAGAGGAAAGCACTTTCTAAACTACTATGCAGATTTTATTATAAGACTCATGTACGTCCCCCTAAGTTTGTATATGGACTGAGTCTTTAATGCATCTTGGATCCAAAGAAGACATTAACGACACTAAAGTTCATTCTTGCCATTACTTAAATTACTTTAAATCCAGAAAATTGAAAGGTCATTCTGCTACATAAAGCATCCATCAGACTCCATATTACAAATGAGCCAGAAGCTGAGAAGCTCCTCAATGCAAATATTTGAGTTTTGGCCAGTTCTCATGACAAGGTCACATTGTTAGCCCTTGAGATGGTTTTTAAAAAAAAGAAAAGCAAATGCTTAAGATATCAAATCAATGGAATGTGTTTGTATACTTAATAATTTCCCGCAAATGATAATTCTAAACAAAATATTTTTTTCCTGTGAAGAGCCAAAACCTTACATCAGGGTTGTCCTTTCCCGAGGGCAGCCGTGGTGGGAGAAGGAGTATTGAGCTCTAGGCATTAAAATGGGGGAGGGGTGGCAGAAAGGTTGCAAGGAAAGTAAAAGCCTGAGCTGCAGTTTTGGCGGACAGAAGTCCCCCTGGTTCACCTTTAATTTGAGGTTAAAATCAGTATGTGGAAGGCTTCTGGTTAGTATCTGGCATGACAATGGTCATTACTGTGAACTTGGTACACTCCTGATCCTTAGCTCTGGAGTCAAATGTTGGGTAATTATACAACATTTTCCTCTCCTCCCATCTCCCTTTCCACCCCGCTCCCAGCTACAATCTCATTTTTAGCAGAGCAGCTACATTTGTGGGATATACCAGGAAGGTTCTAGGAACCCAAGTAACTTATAAAGGTATAAACTTTTGCTACAAGGGGAGCCCAGCAGAAGGAAAGTTATTAATATATTGATCAGTGTTGAATTAGAAGATGATTATATGTGTGCAATTAAATGAATGTGCCCATAAGAGTGAATAAACTCATTTACTGTAAACCATACCATTCCCCAAACCAATTCATTTTCCTTTTTTTTTTTTTTTAATTTATTGCTGTCAACTCCTTCCCCTAACAGAAGTCCTTAAGTACTTACTGAGTTCCTATTGCGGTCTGGCATCGCATTGCAGATACCAACAGGAGAAGTCCACGGTTTCTTTTCTCTAGAAGCTTACTGTCTGGGAAGCAAAAAATATTTTTGTAATTACATTTCATTATACTATACCCTTGTTTATACTGTAACATTTTCAAATAATTTTGAACACAGTATGTTATAACTCTTACAACAATCTGGTGACTCGATAAGTATTAACATCTGCCATTTATAGCTAGTGAAAGGATTTATATTGGCCCCACTCAGGTAGCATGAATCTGAGATAGATTCTCAGTAGACAGAGCCACTTTCACATTATTCTTAGAAATCAGCATGTAGTTACTGTCCTAAGAATATGATGGAGGAAGTCAGTTTCCCAAGAATCTGATTTAAAACTGAAGTCTTCTGTCTCCTAGTCCTTTGGTGGAGAAAACATAAATATAATGGGAAAGTAAGGACAATTCAAATAAATGTAGATAGAGCCTGGGCTGGTGTAGCTCAGTGGATTGCGCACAGGTCTGTGAAAGGGTTGCTGGTTCGATTCCAAGTCAGGGACATGCCTGGGCTGTGAGCCAGGTCCCCAGTGGGGGACACAAAAGACGCAACCACACATTGATGTTTCTCTTCCTCTCTTTCTCTTTCCCTCCCCCTTTCTCTAAAAATAAATAAAATCTTTATTAAAAAAGAACAAATAAATGTATATATACATGTTCCTGATAGGAAAGAATAAATACTATAATTAAAATGACAATATGTTTTAAAGTACTTAATGAATTTAAAAATATTCCAGCTAAGATACCAGAATATTACCTTATATTTACACACATTGGTACTAAAATTCATACTAAATAAATACATAAATGGGCAGAATAGCAAAGAACTCAATAACAAAGGACTAATGAAGAAAAACATGTCCTAAAAGAATCAGAACATGTATAAAGTAATAACTTTTAAAAGAGTACCTTAGAGAATAAAAAACATGAAAGTAGAGAAATGGACAAAAATAGAGAATTCAGAAATAGGTCCAACTTGTCTATGAATTTAAACTCCAACAAAGTTAGGATAAAATTTAATATACTTATTTCCACTCTAAAATGTAATAATTTTAGTGAAAACAAGAAATTGAATAAAATAAGTTCTATGCAATAAAGACAACAAAGTGAAAATTCATATAAGAAAATTAAGTATAGATTTTAAATGTATATTATAGAAAAAGGATTGCAAAAGCACCAACATACTATAAGTATAATAACTTACTGAACTCTCGTTCTTTGCCAAGCACCAAGGTAGGCCTTCTGCTCTGGCATCTCATTGTAAATCACAGCCGCCCCCTCAGTAGGGACAATTACTATCCCCATGTATGGGTGAAAACATTAGGCTTAAGTTCAATACCTCACCCCAAATCATACAGCTAATACATGATAGGGACGATTATACCTGAAGAAGTAATACTAAATTTTAGGGGAAATATCTTTCATTTTCCTAGTAATGAAATAAGTGTAAATACAAAAAACTTATGGAAGAGCCACTGCATCGTCCAAAGCAATAAAAGCAAAGGCATACCCTCAGACTGGCCAGCTTACGGGGAAGCACGTGCGCAGTTGGTGACAGCAGTGTGAAGTGTCTTTCCTGACCTTGTGTTTGACTCAGCACTTTTACATCAGCCAATGGAACCCACGGAAGTAATTCCCACGACGCCTTCTAGTTTCTGCTGCCTCCTTCCTCCATCGTTAGCCTCATCTTCTGGGGCTGTGAATCCTGCAACGGGTTCAGATTGGTCTCCAGGCCTTGGGGCACTGTGGTATGCAGTTCATCTACTTACTGTTGCCACTTTTCTTTCTGAACCCAGACCACCCGAGAAGAGAATCCCAGTAGTATAGCAATACTAATAAGACTGCGTCTCAGAGATTTTCTGCAGGACAAACTTAAATTTCCTTTGTAGCAAATGAGGTTCTTTGAACTACAACCCCAGCCAAATCCATCCCTGCCATTTTCCGACTATGTCTGTGCATTTACCTACCTCCATGTTTTATGTGAGGTGTTGCTTAAATTCTTCTGTGCCTCTCTGCATAACCACATGCACATCCTTTCTCCTCCGGCAAAATCCCAACTCCAGCTACTCTTCTTGTCCTGCACCCTGCCTTGCCCTCCCCTTCCTGATCACTCAACAGCACCCAGAATCATTTCATTGGTTGAAAAGCATGTATCACTCTGCACCGTGACCAGATGTCACTTGGCTGCCATCAGGGACCACGGTGTAACTCATCGGAAGACGCTTTGTGGGTGAGGAGAGCAACTTCTGAAACAGAGACACTACACAGAGCAGGCGTCAGCAATCCTCCCAGTTAGAGGGTCGAGCTCCCCTCACCTAGATCTCATTAACACCCCTGACAAGCGTGGTGTTCCCATTCCACAGTGAGAAGCTCTCTTTTCCTTCCTCAGGAAAGGTTTATAAACTCTGCTGCTTCCCTTCCTTCCCAAATGCTCAGGACACTCACCAGACACAAGTAACTTGTAACAACGACTCCAGTCGCTCAGTGTGTCCTGTGAGAGTGAGTCTTTTTTCCACGATCACTCCCAGGCATGCCATCCCCTGGCAGGACCAAACTTCAGGCCTGCTTGAAGTCTACTCCTGCAGCTTCTGTGAGGGGAATATTTATCTTTCATACTGAAACTGGAAAATTCAGAGCAACTCTCAAGGCAAGATCATTTATTCTTCCTACCAGGGGAAGACCACGAAGATAATATGTTCTGGAATACAACTCCCAAAACATCTCTCAAGAAATTGTTCTCAGAAGTTATAACGATGAAAACATTACTGAGGAAAAATGTTCTTTCATTTTCATAAACTGTCCTCAAAGTTTATGGGAAATGTGCACTTGGGAATGACACAAGGAAATAGATAAATTAATTAAATAATGGATGAGAAAAGGTCAAGACATTGATAAACCAATAGGAAATTAGAAACAGACCCTAATTTTAA
>PVKM010004789.1:0-17500 GCA_004027735.1 Carollia perspicillata | reverse complement strand
TCATCGAATACACAAAAGTTACGCAGGAAAATGCAGATAAATTGGGTGTTGTAAATGGAGACACTTAGAAATGTGGCTAATTTCCTTTCTCATCCACTGAAGCACAGACAGCCTCTGCAAAGGACCAGGTACCGGGGTCCTTCCCCACAGCCCTGGGCAGATGGACCACTACCACTCGGCTTCACGCTGGCTCATTTACTTAGTGTTTTTCAGTCCTTAATGTGCACAGCTGGCAGCTGAATGCAGGTTTGATACTAACAGTTTAGACATCTTTAGATGTAGCAGATGGAAAATTTTACACAAATAAAGTAGGAGAAAGTGTGCAATTAGCTTTTTATCTGCAGTTACATGATGCATCCTCTGTTTTAGTTTAGAATATCACCTTAGTGGGTGGTCACGATCTTTCCTTGTATCCAGGCCCTACCTTCTTGACACCACATTCGATGCTGGCTAAATGCCCAAGTACCAAACTTTTGTTTTTGTTGAGTGTGAATGAAGTAGGGAATGCAACAATCAGCAAAGCAAAAGGCATACCATCAGTGAGATTGTAGCAGTCCAGTACATTATGGCTACATTCCTTGCTAGTTAAGTCACTATGGTAAAATCCTTGGCAGGATTTTTTTCAATAGTTTATTCATGATGTTCATTATTATGAGTTGTAAAGAGTATGAGAATTTCATTTTTAAAATGTCTTATGGAATGTATCACTTTCTTAGATCTTGTAGACATGCTGTGGAAACCATAACATAAAATATGAGTTACTTACAATAACTAATTTTAATCCCATCTGCTAAGTATGACAACATTAGCATTTCCACTTAATTAAAAACACCCTTAAAGCAGCAATGTTTTAATCACTCCATTTTATTTACTCTCCTCCGGTGTCACTTATAATTGTAACTTTTTATTTTTTAATAATGAGGGATTTTTTTTCTCCTTGCATCACACAAAAAAGTGCTGTCGATAATTAGCAGTCTTCTGTTATTAGTAGACTCAGGTGTCACAACTGTGTCTCATCCTCATTACAGTAAAAAATTTCACCTATCAGATTCATTATTGCTAGATAATGCGGCTGAGAGGCTGTGCAGGCCCTCCAGAAAAGTAATTCAGCCAGGCAAAATTATCAGCTAATTATATTTAGAATCAAAAGCCCAACAACTATTTGCAGATAAATTGTATGAATTGAAGTGAATAGATCTGAATATTAAGATTCATAGATTTAGCAGATGATTTGTTAATTGGAATAAAAAGGTCATTTGCTAGTCATTTTAACAATAGATCAATTGGAACCCTATTTATTATTTAACTGGTAGTGCATAAGAATTGAAATGATGAATAATTGTATTATTGTCAGATGATAGTTTTTTCAAAAGAAAATATAAGAAACTTACGAGAATGAATTTTATAAATTTCTTTTTAAATGTTATGCTCTGTACAATATATTTTAAAACACAGTGCTGATGTAAATAATGTATAGAGTAAGGTTTGGTATTTTAACAAGTCAAAATTACAGCCAGAAGTGGTGGTTGTTTTCTGAGGAATTAGAAATGTAAGTACATAAGATAAGTGACAAGTAAAAGTTGAAATCCAGTGTATAAATTTTTTCTTCCTGAATCCAAGGGGCCACTGCTGTCGCACTGCGCTTTAACTAGCAGGGTGTGGGGATGGCACGGTGCGCGCTCACGCGATGACTCAACGTGCGACTTGGCCTGCAGCTCTCTTTCGGGGAACAGCACACTCTGATTCAAATCCATTATTAAAAAGCAGATAACATGTGCACTTTCTGAAATGCCTGTGACTTCACTCTTTTGATTTTAAGTAATTATAATAGAATGTTCGTATGTATTTGCTTTTCGACTGGCAGTGCATTTTAAAACCGAGTGTCTTCGGATAAGTGCATATTTTCTTTTCCTTCATAAAGAATGTCTCTGGTGTACGTGCTCAAAACTTTTGTGAGTGTTTTGTAACGCAGTCACAGAGCAGTTTATAGCTGTGCTTCCAATCAGAATTTCTATGTGTTCTCTGTGTGTGCAGAGAAGAGATTGTTAGATATCAGTCTGGATTTTGAAATTAATCATTGGTAAGTAGGTCCTGTACCTTTCCACTGTGTTGTTTTGTGACCTCTCTCAGTTCTCAAGCAAAACTTGGAGCTCAGTATTTTTCTCAACTTTGTAGCTCAAAGTAAATACTTTTTCACTGAAACTAGTTTCAGTTAACGAAAAATAGGGAACACAACACCCACTTAAAAACACTTAAGTTACAAAAACAAAAAAAGAAAAGGAAAAGCAGGTTAAATTACATGTACTTTGTCACTGTAAGTAAACAAGGTAAACATTGACATAACTTTAAATTATGCTTGGGTTGACAAAAATACGCAGTTCAAAATAAAATTCTGCTTTTGGTCAACATTTTGGATGCAACTCAAAGTTTCTCATAAAATAAACATTTGAAAAGTGTTTTGAATTTCACCGCGTCATTCCTAACCAGCAGAAATTACAGTGGTGTCTTTAAGGTTTATTATGTCCGATCGATAGCCACAGTGCGGGCTGACGCAGACATCAGGATGCAATGCTTTCCCTCTGCTTCTCCCTCACTACGGTGACGTGAGGAAAAACTTCCTGGAGGGGGTCCTCGGGGAAAGCCTCTGACAAAGTGAAACTTGCGTGTTTCTTCGTTTAATAGCAAAAGTATTCTTTTCTGATAAAAGGCAAAAAGAGCTGAATTATTAGTCAAGAAAGCAAAATGTTCATTAAGGTAACCTTCACTAGCATTTTTTCAGTAAATAGGGGAATAGTTTTGCATCCTACATAATAAGTCGTTTGGAAGCACAAGCTAAAAAATGAAAATGCCCCAACACAACAGATTGTAAATTTTTTCTGATGCTTTTAAAAGTGCTTCTATCATTTCTACGGCTACGGTGTTAAAGTATTTGCTATTTTATTTAAACATTTTTGAAAACTGAACATTCTGGGGCTTTGCAGCATTATTAAGAAAAGCTGTCCATACTTCACCATGTTGTTACATGTGTTTATCTGCTGATTATAAAATGTGTTAAACAGCATTTTAAAAACAAAAAAAAATGCAGAGCTGTGCGTTGATTAATTCAGTGAACAAAACATATGCTGTTGGTTCTGTTCTATGAAATTCATATATGATCAATAAAATCTTTTAAAAGAGCAACTGTGGCTTTTAGGCTCACGTTGCCGACCACGTTTATCGTCCCGGTTAACTCTGGGCTCAGACTGTGAACTCAGGGAAACAAAACTGCTTTCTGGCTCTGACAGCGATGTCCTCCTAACACATCTTTATCTTCTCTCTAAAATCTCTTCAGGTTGGAAGCGGTGTATTGTGGTTGTTACCCACTTTGTCCCAAAGACTTGGTTTATCCCGAAATATTTCCAGGTAGCTGCTTTAATGTACTTTCATCTTCGTTGAGATTTAATACATGATTCACGCTAAATGAGAAAGTTTGAAAATAAACTTAGGCAGGAGCAATTGTTTATTTGGCAAGTCAACATGTTAGTGTTAAGGAAAATTTTATGTTTTAATACATTAGAGTAAGCTTATATTTACCATCTGTTCTTTTAAGATAACAAAAAAGCAAGTTTTCAAATAGCATTCTTCATTGTTAGCATACACATCCCATAATGATGGATTTTTATAAGTAGGTCAGTGTTGCTGCAATTGCTTACAGATTTTTTTAGTGATATACAAAGAGAAAAATCGAGGACTGAAAGTCACACCACATTATTTAAACAATTGACTAGTTAATAATATGCAAGTGTGGTACACGGTGCATACGGCAATAGTACCAGTTCTTTGAAAAGAATCTCATCACTAAATATATCACATATGCATCGTGTTACGTTAGAATAATGTATTTTAATCACCCAAAGGAGATGTCTAAACAGCAAAACTACACAGTCTTATTTAGCATTAAACATCCTTGTGAGCCGAGGTAACCTTATAAAATCATGCTTAAATAATGTAAAACATGAGGCGGCACAGAGCAATATGCATTTTTAATTAGTAAAGTGACTAATATCGAGTGTGTGCTTTGAGGTTTTTGTTTCATTAAAAATGTATCTGTTTTTCCTGCAGCTGAATATCTGTATTCTACACCTGAACAGCTTTCAAAAAGGCTCCAGAATTTCTGCAAGAGACCTGATATTATAAGGAAACATCTCTATAAGGTAGTTATTGAGAAGAGATTTCGACAGTATAAATGCCATATTGAAGTACGAAGAAAAAAATCTCAAAAAAAAACATTTAATTAACATACTAATGTTTAAGGGAAACATGCTAGGGAGGGATATTAGTTGTTACACTAACAAGGATTAATTAAACTGGATGCCAGTTGTATTAACCTAGGTCTTATGAAATACGTGCACTTAATGCACGGTACATGCTTTTTTTTAATTTATTGTTTTCTAAGATGACTGTCCTTTACATTTAGCCCCAAGAGGCTTATAAAAATGAATCTGGATTAATGTAACTCATTAGTTTAAAAGGAAGTAAAGGAAAGATTCTACAATTAGACTAATGAGGACATAAGCCTTTCTTCCCATCATAGTGAAATCTTCAATCCTCAAAAATTCAGGTGAATGACATTAGTGAAGTTTAGTGTTCATTTTTTTACTATTTTAAAGATGATTTTCAAGAATCAAATGTTTCCCTTGCCCAGATTAATAAAATGACATGAGAAATCCTCAGTTTGTTTTGCTTGAGACTGTCAGTCTCCTCCCTGAATGGCAAAGGCAAAAAGGACATAATTTAAATAGCATCATCATTCAGTGCCTTTATTCATTATCTTTTTTCCCTTGTTTGAATCAAGAATTTTACATTGTTGAAATAACAACACAAAGAGGCCCTACTAAATGTCTAAGTAATTGAACTGGGATAAATCTGCTTTATGAGTTTTGAAGGTGGCTCTAGGCCATGAGTAATATACTTTTTTTATATTCTTTGAATGTAGCATCTTCATTTTCCATAAATTCAGTACAGTTTACAATCTAGCAGTTTTATAATCCAGCATATTTTAATTTCCTATGTTAATATGTAACCTTCCTACATAAAATACAGTTTGCCTCCTTGTGTCTCTCCTCCCTCTTCCGTGGCCTAAAATACATATATAAATAGTGATACATCAAAACATGACTTTGTTTCTGCAGGAAACAGTTAAACTTCAAGAAAAAGGGAGAGAACCAAAAATGCAATTTAACACCCAATTTCAAGCTCATTATCTTTCATTGTCTATTAACTTGGCAATGGTTCAGAAGGTAGCTCATAATAGTTTAAAATGCTGACTGAACAGTTCCAGCTTCAGTATTATTCCTTGAGTCAATGCAGTTGGATCGTATACGTTGGAGGCTTCACAGAGAAAACAGTCTTCCAAGGTTTACGTCCAGATTTCCTAATTTTTCAAGTTCAGTAGTCGTCTTCTTCCTATAAAATATTAATAAAGTTGTTTCCCATGTGACAGACTATCAAAATGTGCAGATTATAAAAATTGAAGCAATAGAATAATAAGTATTAATACAAATGGATTCACTTTCTATATATGACACCAAGCTATTTACAGTGAGTTCACCATCAGATTATTGATTTTTTCTTCTTTTCTGGTGATTTTTTAAAATATTTATTGAGATATAATTGATATACAGCACGGTTTTGGGTATATAGCATGATGACATATATTGTGAAGTGATTGCCACTGTAAGTTTTTATCATCCATCATCTCACATAGATACAAAAAAAGAAATAAATGTGTTTTTTTTCCTGTGATGAGAATGGTGAAGTACTGATAATTCTGTTTCCACCATCAAAATTTATCAGTTTTTAACTTTGCTTCAAGTTAGGCCTTATTAACCCTCTTATTTTGCATCTGCAGACTTTTAACCATTGCAAAAGTTACTGCAACAAGTTGGTTTTAGTTACAAAGGAAAACAGATCTCCAGATGAAATACTTAATACAGCTACTGCCATAACATAGCTGTAATTATTTATCTTACAAACAACTTCTGGAAAAACTCTGAAAGAATGTCAGCTTAGTGGTATGCTGTTAATATACCAAGTTGGTCCTCAGACAGCTTAAACGATAACGTACACCTTAAATATTATTCCATGTTACTACTTTTTACATATGTGTTTAGTCTATACATATTAAAATGCTCCATCTCCAAGTTTATAAATCAGTATTTCATGCATAAGCATTTACAAGAATTTATATGTATAGTTCAATTTTGGTTTTTTTCTACTATGGGTTTTTTATTATAAATCATTATGCATTTTCATATACGTTCTCATTCACAGAACTTGATATTTATCTAAAAATTACTGTCAAAAATTAATAAATTGGTCCAAGAATTATAAGTAATTAAGAGCTCGAGGATGCAATTGTTAGGCAAACCTGGAAAAATGACGGAAAGCCCTACAGATTTAGTTTGGTTGTTGTAACAGGGTTTAGAGCCAAAAGAGAGAAAGAATGCCTTTAAGAACTTTATAATGAAGATATAATAATTTATGATATTTTTTCACTTCTGTTTTATGAATATACACACTTTCAGGTAACATTTGCCTTCACTACATACCAGAGAATTATTTCCCCCAGGGCGGCTTTTTACCTATTTTTCTTACGCAGTGGAAGGGTCTTTTGTGTGTACTGTGAGGAACATGTTGAAGGTTTTTCATTAGATGTATTCCATAGGACAGTGCTGCTTTGCTTTTATAAAACATATGCTTCTAAGATCTAAAAGGATAGAATGTCACTGAATTTTTTAATTTGCTCCTTTTACATTTTTACACCTTACTCTTTTTTTTTGTTAAAAGTTTACATTTTAAAATCATCTCAACGGCTTATCATATAGAGTTCACTTTAGGATAGGATTTTTCATACGGATTCACACTTAGAAATGTAATGACTAGAATAAGGCGACTAACACTTGGCTTTCTTCTCACATGAGACATTATAATTTCAATATGAGTGAGAGTTTGGGGGCTATAACTTGAAGCAGGATTTGAAACAGAATGCTAGTAACTGAAAAGCAGAAACAGAATCTGATACTTTTTTTTTCTTAAAGTGACTCCTTTCTACTACAAACACTCTGCCCAAAACTTCTCACCTGAAATGGTTTCAGACTTGAAATGTTTAAATTCCTCATGTTCATGCAGTGTTCTCTCCCCACACCCTCTCTGTGTCTCACATTTTTCTTAAGAGAAATCCAGTGCATGCAGAAATTAAATGTTTCTTAATTATTGTTTAAATTTTAAAAAGCTAAAACTACTTCTTTAAAAAGTTTACATCCTAGTTTCACCGTTGACTGCAGCTTTCTTGTACTTTGAGGAGTTTCCTTTTCTAAGTAGGTGAGACACTTCGGCCACATACTTGTCACATGGACAAAACGGGAGCTCTTTGTGACTCCAAGCCTTACTTGAGCATGGGATTCTAGAAGTAATCATAAAATAATTAGACAAGGGTGGACTTCTTACACTAACAACCGTTCTTCATTTTATAACCAAGCAAGTTTACTGCCACGAAGTTGTACACATGTTTGCCTTACTTTTACTGTGAGAAATCACTTCCGGAATTCTCAGCAATTCCCAACAATGATTTCAAATCAGCACTTTATGTTTTTAGAGAACTGCTGATCATTATGTTTTAAAATACTTTACAAAAAAATTGTCTGCACATTCCCTTGTTATCAGTATTGAAAAGAGCAAGAGAGCAAAACTAGGGCAGTATAAGTAGGTACTTCCCAGACTGAAGTGTATTCCTTTTTCATACCTGTCCTATCTCTCATTACTTTTATTTACAAATTGAACAGTATTTTGTGTGGGGGGGGAGGTGTCATTTTTTCTTGTGCCTTACAAAATATGACCTGTAGTTTCTTAAGTTTTTTTCAGATGACAGCTGCCAATTTTTATTTCGTCCTTTTCAAGCTCTTTAACATTCTAGAAATATTTGTAACCTGCTATTATTCAGAGAAGAGAAAAATTTCCAATTTCTGCCTAAAAGTGAATCCAAACAATAATTAAGCTTATCATTCAGACTCAGTGCCCAGAAAAGTTATTTGCGGTTGTCTTAATTGTATCAGCCATACCCACCCGAACCATAACCAAGGCATTTTAAGTTTCCCTCAAGAGACTGGGCACTTTATAGTCCCCTTTTAGTGTGAGCTTACACTCTACATGAGAACAAAGCGTTGCTCATTAATATGAACAGCGCTCCAAAGTCATTACATTTTCCTTAAAAATGAAAACTTAAAAGCTTGTGACATTTTTAGAACTTCTAAACTCTCTCAACAGCACCAGCACAATTTAAGGCAAATTCTCAGTGTCAGTCTCCCTCCCTCCTGTCTCCCTCCCTCCTCCCTCCCCCTCGCTTCCTCCTCCCTCCTCTTCCCTCTCTCATACTTCACTTCCTTCCTTGATTTTATTTGTATTGGTTTTCCTTTGATTTGTCTAAGTGAAACACAACTAAAATTTCTTTAGCACAATAGATATACTTTGAGTGATTCAGATCAGCTAGGAACTTGGACTTTTTGTCCTTCTCTGCTACGCATTTGCAGCCTAGCTCTAGGTGAACTTCTTAACCTCTATATGATTCATCTGTAAACTTGGAAGACTTTTTTTTTCTTAATTCTTAATAGCATTTCCCCCCTGAGGTATAGCCGTAATGCAATAATGAGAATAGACCCGTTAGTCAACTTGAAGAGCTTTGTAACTTGCATGTAATTGTAATGGCATTTCTCCTGTCCCTTCACCACCTAGAAGTAAAATTCACATTAGCAAAAACATGTATATTTTGTGTTTATAAAAGTTAAAAGTTGGGTGATCAACTCCTAATAGCTGTTATCCATAACATAAACCAGGAAATATTTGTGCAGCAGAGTGTACGTACCCATTGGCAAAAAAATAAACAAACAAAAACAAAAGAAAAAACAAACAACAAACTGGAGCTTTCCCCTGTGGTTGAAAAGCTATACTTGAAACCAATGAGAAACTGGGATTTCCCGAGGTGATAAAACTGGAGGACCATTTACCGGGTGGCTTTTTGAAATCGAATTGATGTCAGTTATGCAAATTTGCCGTATGAATTGTCAGCATACTTCAGCCTTTCAGTTGCGAATGCTTCTTCATTGCTCTCTCTTCTCTCCCTTCCTCTTACAGGGTGACATGAATCCTTTTTCTTGGGCAGCCCTACATGGTAAATTCAGGTCTCTGCTTACAACAGAACCAAGGGAAGATTTGTGACAGATGGGGCTAAGTCACAAACTTGCAGCCTAAGGCAGAATCTGTAGAACTTTCCAGAGTGTGCCCATATTTACCTGATCAGAGAGAACAGAAAATCTGCAGAGGAAGCTGAGCCTGGCTGCTTGTCATAGCTGACACAGAGCCATCTGCCACAAACCTGTGGCGGCTTCAGATCTCCAATCCCTGCCACCACCCCAACTCAAATTAAATACAGATTCCTAGAGACGTTATGATGGTTACACATGTCCTCGGCATCACATGGAGGAGACTGTTCAAAAAAAATATGTGGCCTGTTGTATAACCGCACTCATGTATCCCATATGTGGTGCCACATTGAATTTCCGGTGGAATCCGTTTTTATCCTTTGTACTGGATGACATGGTGCCTGAATTCTTTCTCTTTGCCGACATGATGGCAGCCAAACTGCAGCTTCAAACACTCACACTTGGCTGGGTTTCTACCTGGGCTGCCAGGTTATCACCGGAGCCGTCTCGCGCCCTCAGAGGGCCACGGGGTCTGAAAGGAGGATCGGAATGCTGTGGGACTAATTGGGCAGCCATCTCAGAATTGTTTGTGGCGCAGGGCTGCTTTAGCACTTTCCTTTTAGCAAATTAATGACTCTGGCACAGGCGTTTTTAAGTGAAGGTATTAATAAGGGGTCTGGCAGGTATTCCCATGATTCACAGGGCTACATTTGCATTTAATTTATCTTAAAGAAAGTTGTAAGATAAACAGCTGTAATTTGAACAAACATGAGAAATACCATGAGTGGGGCCACCTTACCCATAAAATGAACACTGAGATACTTGTGTTAATTTTTTTTTCATGGGTAAAAATAGAGAAATAAAAATACTTCTAACAAAACCAGTACTTTTGATATAAATATTTCTTGAAAATATTTGGATTCGGCTACAAATATAACATTTTCAAGATAAATCACTTACATTCCAATAGTCAAGCTTCTGTATTTGTGGATGTAAAGATGTTTTGAATGGTTAGATTGTAAAATAAATTTTTAATAAAGTGCACTCTGCCATTTTTAATTAAAATACCTCATTTACATGTAAGTATGTACATCTATCGGTATGTTTCTCACTAAACACTTTCCTTGTGTCAAGAGACAACGAATACAATTGTTTCTTTTCCGGATGAACAAGGATCTGTTTTGCAAATGTTTGTAAGATATTATGACATTTCCAAGATTTTCTTTGCATTCTGGAAAGCAGGAGGTAAACATTTGTAGTCATTAAGGTAAAGTCTGTTGATAAACCATCTTCTGTTTACTGGCAGGTAAATCGTAACTTTCCTAGCTTTTGAAATTAGTTACTTCTATACACTGCAGCATGAGGAGCAGCCAGGAAGAGGAGGATAGACCAGGGCCCCAAGTCTTCTAGCAGGCATCCTGTGTAGAGAAGGTAATGGTGTAAATGCTCAGTGAGGCCCACTGGCAGCCAACACAATGGTAAGCACAAATAAATGAAGGTCAGGGAGCCAGATGGTAGCCTGGCCACAGAGGCACTTGCAGATCAAAGAAAGCAGGAGTTCGGGGTCCACGAGGCCAGGAATTTAAAAACAGAAAGAGTAAGAAGCAGAAACAACGAGGTCCTTTTTGCACAGTGAGCCCTCTCCCTAACTAGTGTGAGAAGTATATGATGGGATATCACAGCACTGGGTTTGAGTCCCACTGTGTGGGGAAGCCACTGAACAAATTACCTCCTCACCTGCAAACCGAAGGGTTCAGGGATTATTTCCAAGTTCCTTTGATCTAATACTGTGGAACTCATCAGCTATCCGGTGTGCTCCTTTTGAGTGCAAAATAAAGATATAAACGTGCACCAGAGACTCTTAGACATTTCTCCAGGGCAGTGTTTATCACCTGAGGAGATGAGTTACATACACCAGTAACTTTGCTTCAGTCACAAAGGTGCCATGTTATCAATAACATCTCCTCAAACTAATATTATAATCTCACAGCCAAGAAGTAGTGCTTAGTTTACTGTTTTTCTATCCTGAAAATAATAGGCACACATTTTATAATGGCAAGATACTATATTCACATCGACTATCCATATATGTTTTCTCACTAATTAATGGGAAGGGGGGCATCTACCTTTCAAACATTTAAATATTTATCTGATTTTGGCAAATATAGTATTGAAAGTTACCCGTGTGTGGAATTTATCTGCACTCATAAACTTGAATTGAATTTTGTCATTAGCTGCAACCCAAGTTCCTTCCTGAATAATCATTTACATTAAAGTCATCCCTTCTTAAAACTATGCAGTCAGATTTGGCAGATGAGCAAGAAAATGTTTGTAAATGTGTTCTTAACATTGGAAAAGACAAATCTTTGGGGCGGGATGTGCCCTCACTTGCTTCCCAACACCCATGGTATAATGGAATGAAGTGTTACTAAGTACACTAATCCGTATTTTGTTAAAGTCGGAGAATAATTGAGAATACAAATTGACTCTTTAATTTTTGTTTCCCTTACTCTCAGTAGAGAGCTGAGATCTAAAAATTAAATATTTAATTTTTAGATCTCAGCCCTCCATTAATAGTTAATTGTTAAAATGTTAAATTTTAACAATTTCCTTTCAAAGACTAAAATTAATAGACTTGAATGTTTAAAACAAGACCAATGTTTTCAACAAGTACATTAAAAACAAAAATTTTTTGCCCTGGCTGGTGTGGCTCAATGGATTGAGCACAAGCCTGCGAACCACAGGGTCACTGGTTCTATTCCCAGTCAGGGCACATGCCTGGGTTGCGGGTCAGGTCCCCAGTAGGGGGCACACGAGAGGCAAAGCACGCATTGATGTTCCTCTCTCCCTTCCTCTCTGTCTAAAAATAAAATAAACATTATCTTTTAAAAAATAAAGCGGCAATAGTTTTTAAAAAACAAGAATGTTTTTATCTCTATTCATATTTATCAAGACACAATGTCCATGATGCTTGCCCTGAATTTACTTAATCTAGGTAATGCTCTAGCTAGGTGTTTCCGTAATAAAATAACAGGGCACCTAGTTCTTAACCTGCTCATTATATACCATGTTGATCAGTAACAGGCCAAGAGACCTTTCTCGAAATGCTGCTGTTTTAATAAGCTCCCTTCAGACGCAGCCCAATGGAAGCACCCTGCCCTCGCTCCAGCCCTTCAGTCGCGCCCGTAAAGATGGCAGCAGGCTCAGTCAGCCAGTGGGGACTCTCAGCCGTGGGGGGCTGCGGAGAGTCACTTCAACACCTTGAAATGCATCTGGAAGCAAAGATTTCATTTTATGTGGAAGGTGTTAATTGTATTTGATATTTTTAAGAGAAAAATCTGTTTTTGAGAAAGCATCTGCTACCCAGAAATATTATGAGACACAAAAAAATTTCATTTAAGTTTCATACTTTCTGTGGGTGATAGAATCAGTTTTCAAATGATAGTCTGTGCCGTCTTTTAATGTTGACATATCCTCTGAGTCTCATTCCTCTATTGACTGCTGACAAGTATAGCCCTAAGTGCCTTTCTGTTTCAGTGGAAAATTGAGTGGGATTTAATATCAGATTTTATATTTAACAATAGAGGGAATATATTATAAACCACTGGCATGAGCATGTTTCATTTTAAAATTTGAATTGACATGCAGGACAACTAATGTTTCTATAACATGCCTGCCCTTAAAATTATTCATTAAAGTGTAACTGGAAAAGTTTTAAAACATGCAGACAATTCTACGTGCTGCTCAAAGATGTGCACATATGTGATTAAAGTGTAACCAGAAAACATGCACACCAACACCAAAAATGCAATGATACTTAAGTCAAAGGAGCAATGGTGGAAGGAACTGACATGTAACTGGCAGAGGCATAGTCATGGTGCAGTTAATGGTCTATTTCTTAGGCTGGACCATAGTACACATGGGTTTTTCCCTACTCTTTCTGTCTTGTTACATATCTGAAGTGTTACTCTGGCTATACCTTTTCATCAGAGCTGTCAAAACTTTGGGTAGGCTGTGGTTAATTTTGCTACCATGCTGTCCTTCACATTTCTTGACTCTAAACTATTGGTCAAATCAGAGCATTATTTTTCCTCAGACTGTTAAAAGAAAGTGCCCTAACTGCCAGTTTTGCATGACAAGACTCCTCTGCTTCCCAGGAGGCAAGCACCTAACCTTGATCCTGAAATAAATTGTACTCTGAAGAAAGTTGAACCTGACTGTGCATGAGTTCCTTTTCCCCCAGGGCTTCTGATCACCATTTGTAACTAATGCCTGATTGTTTCTAATACAAGATGGGAAATATCCACCTCCAGGAAAATGTTAAATGACCTGGTCTTCCTATCTTGACAAATTCAGATCTGCGTGGTAGGGCACAGAACTGCCTGATTTCCTACCCACTCTGCCCACTTCCTGTATGTGTTACCTGTCCCTTTTCCTCTTTAAGACACAGGAACCAAGTGTGGGCTCTGTACTTTGCAGTACATCGCATGAAAGTGAGTCCTCCCTAGTATTTTCAGGGTGCCCTAGCTGCACGTGAGGTACACGGGATTTCAAGAACCAAGATCCCCGGTCACCCTATGGCCCATTTCCCTAAATTGGAATTCGGGATCGGTGTCTTCAGGGGTCCTCCCATTGTCTATTGTTACCTGATTGATGCTTTATTCCCTCCCATAACTCTGTGGTAATGATGGTCAACCCTAGGACAGGTTCATAATTGTTCTTATAAACTGATGTAAAGAATTGATATTTCATGGGAGATAATCTAAAATGCTTCTATTGCTGTTCCATGAGTTACTGCATTTATTTGACTTAAGGTGGGGTGCTAGAAGATGCAACTGCTACTAAGAATACTTCCGTAACACATTATATATGAACATTTAACATTCCCATTATTACTTCACAAATGAGGAAATTGAGGCATTAGATAATGGCATATTAGGAGCCACGATGTGTTACAGAAACAAAGATGTTTTGTATAAAGCTATCCCTGCGTGAGATGGTGTCACCGTCACTTACGTGTCATTCAGGAAGCACCAGATTCAGAGTTCATGACTCAGTGGGACCCCTAGTTTCCTTCTAGTTCTCCTCCCACCAAGCAAGAGAGTCGAAAGAGCAGCAAGGGGTTGCTTCATTGCCTGCTTTGGTTGAAGGGGCCACGAGAGACCACGTAGGGTAGCCAACGCTTTAAGTGTTTTTATTACTATTATTAAGTTGCTCCCTGTAGTCTTACAATCTGCTGGTTTATACACTCCGGCAACTCACCCGGCTCTTCCGGTAAACATTTATGTCTTGTAACACCCAGGTCATGGATACGGGGAAACGGAAGCTGCGTTGCTGTGGGTCCCCGTAGTGGTAGAGGCGGGTCTAGAACCCAGGACTCTTTAAGGAGGCTGTGGTCGATTCAGTTGGTCAAAGCCATCCCTTAAAGGAGGAGAAAGGAAAATATTTCCATCTTCCCTTTTAGAAGAAACATGCCAGAAGAAAGAGAAAACATGTTTCTTCCCTTCTGTTAGAAGAAACATGGATTCATTAGTTGCTAGTATCTTACTGTAGATATAGTTCATGTTACTCCTGGTTGCATTTATATTCTAAGTGACCATAAGAAAGAGAATGCAAAAGAGTTGATTCCTGGTACTAAAATTTCAGGCTCTGTGGCACCTGTGATATTTCTGAACAGCTGAGTCTTTTCTACTGCCTTTCCTATCGTACGGCAATGAAGCTGTTTATCCACGTAGGAATAGGCTGGCTCTTTATCCGTACAGCGGCCCCCACAGTCTTGCCTGGTGCAGGGGCCTAGGGCAGAGGGAGCAGGCGGCATCAGCAGCAGAAGCACCTTTAATTTCGCAGCACAGGACCTGTTTCCTCTCATCCCAAACCGATAACCCAGAAATTACATCCTGAAACTTACTTGCCTGAAAAGAAAAGGAAGGGGAGGGATAACTTAAAAAGAAGATATTTCTAATGTGGTATTAGACTGTAATTCATAGGGAAATTTATGCCTGAGATATGAATTTCTGAAAATATGGGTTTTTTAAAGGGAAACACTGACACATCCTTAATTATAGAGTAATAAATACCAATGGTATATTATCTTCTGATATTTCCTTACACAGATATCAAAGCATGCAGCTGTTTTTGAAAACTGATAATCAAGTACAATATAGTGTATTACATCTTGCACTTACAACAAACCCTTCAACTAAGCAGTTTCACAGAGCACTTAACCGTGAGAAACATAGCTGCTTATAGTAGAAACCTAACTGAACAAATTAGCCTTGAATTGTAACACAAGAATCATAGTCAAACCAAAATGCCTGTCCTTGCCAGGAAAGGCATTCCGAAGGCAAAGAGCAAGCCAAGTAAAAAGCCTCTGCTTCAGGACTATGGAGGCAGGGCTCAAAAGCCAGCAGAACTTAATGATCAATCAGAAAAATGTAGAGCAGTAACTACGCGACCGAAGGGTACATAAAAAATTGTACAGAGCAGTAATGGTGGAATGGGGAGGTGGAATGGGATTTTAACACAAAGCATTAAGATCTTAGAAGCTCTATTTATTGCTTTCATTCCAGACAGCAAAAAGAGACAAACATGGTCAAAAAAAAAAAAAAAAAGCATGTGGACAGATGTGGGGGGTAGGAAAGGAAATGAAGGTTAAACAAGGCCAATATGATTCAGAATGAAAGAAGGGAGGAAAGTATAAGGAGCCAGCTGCAATTACTAAAGGTTACATTAAGAAGAGCTGAAAATGAGAGGGGGAGGTCTGGCTATTTTACTAAGTGAATTGATGCCTTCCTTGGGTGTCTGAAGTTGCAGATTTTAATTTATTTGGTGTAGGATTTTATTGTGAAATTCTTAATGGGGTGGGGGGATAAATTGGGACAATTACAAACACTTAGAAAGTAGAAAGAAGAACATATAATACGTTTTTATAAATTTAATAAACACAAGGTTTGGGAGAGATGGACAAAGGTGTATGGTAAAAAGAATAATTAGCCATAATAATAGAAGTTAAAGGAAAATTAGAGGTACATACAAAAAAACAAAAAGGCAAAAAAAAATGGATGTGTGAAGCCAAGGATTTTGAGGGACTTAGGGGTGAGTTTTATTGCTGCTCTCCTTTCTCCACCCATTTAAAAAAAATAAATCATAACTCTGGCATTTAGAAACCTAGTCATGAACATCCTTTATTAATATAAACTTAATCCTGTGCTGTTCTTTGGTGGGTGGTAAAAACATGAACTAACAACAACTGGCCTGAAACAACCGCAAACACTGGAAAGCTAAAAGGAAAGAAAAACTCCTAATTCGCTCTTTCACCTTATTTATTTTACTGAAGGATAAAGTTGAAAAGGGGGAAAAGGGTGTGGTTAAATCACAGAAGGACTGGATGCTTTAAGGGAGGTTTTAAAGGTTTTCCTAAATATGTATCTGAAGCGGGGGTGGGCTTGGGACCTAGTATGATTTTGCATCTATTTATTAGAACTTCTGGGGGAGGTGGGAAATAAGGAAGGCACTCTGCCTTCAATATCGGAAGAGCCCAGAGCAGAAATAATCCTGTTCATAGTGCCTGAGAGCTGTCATCTGGCTGGCAACCAGTCCACAAATGTATTGGCTCCGGCATTTGCCAGGCCAATAACATTAGGAATTGTTTCAGTTGAGAATACGGATCAGGAGGTATTTAAGAATTATTGATATGCAGCTATTAATCTTGAATGCAAATAGCATTATTTGGGGTGTGGGCAAATCACTTAACTTCAACCACAAGAAAAAGTACTTCAAAAAAATGTTTTAGTGCTGTGTGCAAAATGGCATCGGTGAAAAAATACAGATGAAAGTACATCTACAACAATATCTACAAAAAGGAAGATTGGAAAAGTGAAGTCAAGGAGCCTTATTGCCTTCAAAGTGGTGCATCAATTGTATCAGTAAACAGATTACCAATAATGAACCAAAATCCTCCATTTCTAAAGTTGGTCCAGCAACAAGCTGGAGAAAATGCAGAAGACTGTGAGGCTTTGGGGGCTCAGGGTGACTCACAAAGGCCATCTCTAGTTTCAGTGTTAGAAATCAGGGCACAGAACTAGAGGTTTGTAATGGTCAGTGAGTGGGCTTCGGCTTCGGAACACTCCTCTACCCTCTGTGGGGAGTTTAGGACACTGGAATGGAGTTGAACAAAGTGATTGTTTTGTGATTATAATAAACTGAGGGAAAGCATAAAACACACATCTCTCTCTTTTTTCCTCTTGAGCCGAAGACCGATGGGG
>PVKM010004788.1:0-50623 GCA_004027735.1 Carollia perspicillata | reverse complement strand
ATAGTTTTTTGATCCATTCATTTACTGATGGGCACCTAGGTTGTTTCCAACATTTGGCTATTGTAAATTGTGCTGCTATGAACATTGGGGTGCATAGGTTCTTTTGGAATGGTGTTTCAGGGTTCTTGGGAAATAATCCCAGCAGTGCAATTGCTGGGTCAAAAGGCAGTTCCATTTTTAGTTTTCTGAGAAAATTCCAGTATAAAGAAATTTTTAAAAAGTGAAAACCACTGGTGATTTGACTACTTATAAACAACTACTATTTTGTTTTGGGAACACACAAATATATGCTTCCAGAAATTTTAATGCCTACTAGATAAAATGTACATACAAAATGTAAAGTGTAAAATGGGGCTATATTATCAATGCTGTTTTGTGACCTGGTATTCTTTACTTAATGCTACGCTTTAACATTTTTTCCATGTCAAAAAGCAAAGAGTTACAACATCACTTATTACTACATAGAACCTTACTATGAGCATAGTTTAGTCAATTACTCAATAAGTATATATATTAATAATTCATTTCAAATTGTTAATATAAAGTTATATTAAAATTTTTGAATATATATATATATCTGTATCTGTTTCCTTAGGATTAATTCCTAGGCAAAGAACTCTGGGTCAATAAATATGATTTCTGATTTATGATATATACTGACAAATTGTCTTCCAGCAAATTCCAATGCACATTCTCACCAGCAATGTAGGTACCGTTTTCCCACGTCTTCACTAACACTTAGCATTAAATGCAATTCTTGCTAATGTGAATGTGAAAGGGGGAAATATATGTTACTCTTATTTCAATTTCAACTTGTTTACTAAGTGGTTAGCCACGTTTTCACTCATTGCTGGCCATTTCTGTTCCTTCTTTCACAAATGGAATATAAATATTCTATGACAATTTTTCTTTATGTATCAGATAACATTTTGTCATGTATGTTACAAATGTTTTTTTCCCAGTTTGTTATGTATCTTAATAATTAGCCATATAAATATATTGCGGGGTTTTTTTTTTTTTTTGCTGTTTAGGATTGTTCATTAAGTAGACAAACATATCATCTCTACTTACTAATTTGTAATTTTGACGTCATGTCTTTTTCTACTCCTAAGATTATTTCTTACAAATCACCTAAATTTGGTCTTTCACATGTAAGGGTCTATTTTGTAAACATATACATCTTTAATTCATCCAGAAGTAGAGTATGTAAAGCTATCTTAATTTTATCCTGCAAATAAGATGCCAGTGGTTTCAACAGCCCTTATTGAACACTTAGTTTTGTTTGTCCGACTGATCTGAAATGCCCATTTTCATCTCATATACTTGGGTCTATTTCTAGTCTATAGAAATAGACTAGTCTATACTTCTGTTCCACTATCTTTTTGTACTTTCACAATATATTTATATGGCTAATTCTAATCCACCCTTCTGTTCATTTTGAGAATTTATGTGGCTCATTGCCTATCTTCACTCTATCAGAATAGTTTTGGGGTCATTTTATGAAGTTGTAAATATTATATTGGAATATTTTGGGGATTGTATTGAATTTACTCTGAACTGATTTAATGATCGAGGAAGAAGTGGCATTTTTGCAACAATGACTCATCTGAAAATAAAACCTCTCTCCCTTTATTTCTATCTTCTTTTATGACCTATTAGAAGAATTCTTGAGTTTGTGTCATATAGGGTCTACACATTTCCAAAGGCTATTCCTATTTCCTTAATACTTTTGTTGTAATTGTGAACAGCTTTTTTCCTTAGCATGTTTTCTGCTTTACTCTGTGTATATAAGAAGGCTAGCAATTATGTTTATTTTGTAACTAACCACATTCCTAATCTCTTACTTTTAGGACTTTTAGATGATTCGTTGTGTTAATAACAATAAATTATCTATTTCTTTCCTAATATTCGTAGTTATTTACATGTGGTATGTTAGTTTTTGGCTAGCCTGCTATGTGAAATTTAAAATAATATATTTAATGCATTTAGAATCCTTCATCTACTGTTTGTAAAAAGATAAAGGAAATGATGAAGAATCATTATATGCATATATTTAGGAATAACTTAAAACAACTACTTTTATAAGGAGAGTTTATGTATATGGTCCTGGCTTTAAGTGATTCTGGAGGTCACTTTCAGGTTCCACAATTTATTTTAAAAATTGTATTTCATTGATTATGCTATTACGGTTGTCCTGATTTTTCCCTCTCTGCTCCCCTCCAACCAATATCCCCCCCAACTCCTTGCCTCAGGCAATTCCCCAACCATCGTTCATGTCCATGAGTCATACATATAAGTTCTTTGGCTACTCCATTTCCTACACTTTACTTTACGTCCCTGTGGCTATTCCATAACTACCTATTTGTACTTCTTAATCCTCTCCCTTTCCACCCATCATCCCCCAAGCCCCTCCCATCTGGCACCCATCAAAGTGTTCTCCGTATCCATGATTCTGTCTCTGTTGTTCTCATTTGCTCAGTTTGTTTTTTAGATTTAATTTTTGATAGATTTGTGTTTGCTGCCATTTTATCGTTCATAGTTTTGATCTTCTTTTTCTTAAACAAGTCCCTTTAACATTTCATATAATAATAGTTTGGTAATGATGAGCACCTTTATTTCTCTCTTTATTGGCCCTTCAATTCTAAATGATAGCTTTGCTAGGTAGAGCAGTCCTGGCTGTAGGTCCCTGCTTTGCATGACTTGGACTATTTATTGCCACTCACATCTAGCCTGTAAATTTTGGGGGGGAAATCAGCTGACAGTATTATGAGAATTCCTTCATAGGTAACTGTTTTTCTCTTGCTGCTTTTAAGATGCTCTCTTTATCTTTAAACTTTGACATTTTAATTATGATGTGTCTTGGAGTGGGCCTCTTTGCATCCATCTTGTTTAGGACTCTCTGTGCTTCCTGGACTTGTAGGTCTAGTTCCTTCACCAAGTTAGGGAAATTTTCTTTCATTATTTTTTCAGGAAGTTTTCCCATGTCTTGCTCTTTTTCTTCTCCTTCTGTCACTTTTATGATGTCAATGTTGGTATGCTTGAAGTTGTCCCAGGGGCTCCTTACACTATCATTGTTTTTTGGGGTTCTTTTTTCTTCTTGCTGTTCTGATTGGTTGTTTTTGCTTCTTTATGTTCTAGATCATTGATTTGATTCTCGGCTTCGCCCACTCTACTGTTGATTCCCTGTAAATTG
The DNA here is from genome assembly GCA_004027735.1 of Carollia perspicillata. Classification (NCBI taxonomy): domain Eukaryota; kingdom Metazoa; phylum Chordata; class Mammalia; order Chiroptera; family Phyllostomidae; genus Carollia; species Carollia perspicillata. The sequence continues at coordinate 47,430 of PVKM010004788.1, read as the reverse complement.
TTCTTTATTTCAGTTAGTATATCCTTTATTTCTGTCTGGACCTTTTTTATGCTGCTGAGGTCCTCACTAAGTTACATGAGCATCCTTATAACCAGTGTTTTGAACTCCACATCTCATGGATTGCTTATTACCTCCATTTCATTTAGCTCTTTTTCTGGCATTTTAATCTATTCTTTCATTTGGGCCATGTTTCTTTGTCTTATTTTGGCAGCCTCCCTGTGTCTGTTTCTGTGAATTAGGAAGAGCTGCTTAGACTTCATGTCTTGATAGTGTGGCCTAATGTAGTACATGTCCTGTAGGATACCAGTGGCACAGCCTCTGCTATTACCCAAGCTGGGTACTAGAGGTATGTACTTCATGTGGGCTGAGTACACCCTCCTCTTGTAGTTGAACCTTAGTTGCTGTTGGCAGGTCAATGGGAGGGACTTACTCAGGACAGTCAACTTCAAGGACTGGCTGTGACAACTGACCGCTAACCTCCACCTTCCATGGAGAATCAAGTGTGCAGGGGCAGGGTGGTGGTGATCCAACATGGTCTGCAGCTGTCCACTGGGTACCCTGGCACTGAGGTTTCCCAGGAGGTGTAGGCCAAGGTCAGCCTCCACCTGTGTTTTGCCCAGAGTCACCCTGCCTGAACTATAAAGCAATCTAAAATGGCTGCTACTTGTGCTGGGTGGACTTGGAGATTCCTAGGTGAAGCCAACCTGTTAATCTAGGCTGGCTGTTGCTAGTGCCAGGTCTGGGATTCACTGAAGCCAGCTGTTGCTTGTTGGAGAGGATTTAGGAAATTGTGAAGTGTGAGCCATGACCAGACATTCATATGGAAAAGCAACTCGGATGGGCCCCTATGTTGGGTGGGGTACAGTCTCTGGGGATCTCCAAGGCAGGTCACACAGTGTTAGCTAGGCTGATGTAGTCTTAGATATGGCACCAGTTTACCAGCTCTGTGGGGGAAGAGTTTAGAAAAGGGACAATAGCCTCTGCTCACCTTGATACCAGATATATCAGCTTCTCTCTGTATACCAATGGTTCCTTTCAAGCTGCTACCCCAATGCTGGAGCTCAGAGGGAGTCTAGGTATGAGAGTCCGTGCGTGGGTCCTTTAAAAGAAACTGCTTGGGGTTCCAGGAGTTTTCTTCTACTAACCCAAGCCCTGCCGGTTTTTGCAGTCAGAAGTTGTGGTGACTTATCTTCCTAGCACTAGAATCCTGGGCTGCAGGGCCTTGTGTGGGGCTGGGACTCCTCACTCCCATAATATCCCTCCTGAATTTTTATCCACCACACGTGGTTGTGGGACCAGCCTATTCCACATCTGTGCCCCTCCTACCAGTATGGATGGATGTGCTTTCTTTAATTCCTTAGTTGTCAGACTTCCATTCTACTTGATTTCTGACAAGATGGTTGTTCTACGATTTAGTTGAAATTCTGATGTGGTTGTGTGAAGAGACAAACCATGTCTGACTATGCAGCCATCTTGACTGGAAGTACCTGGGTCCCACAATTTTAAAAGAGAAAAATGCCTTTGTTTTCTTTTTTTAGTGTCTTACTTATGGAAACTCACCAATACCCTGGAAAACTTTGAATTGTTTTTACATGAAAGCACATTATAGAAAGATCCTTGGACAGGTAAACCAGTGTTCAATCCAAACTCTACTATCACATGTGTGACTTTAGACAAGTTACATAATTTCTCTAAACCTTCCTGTAAAATGGAAATATGGCTATGCAACATAAAACACTGGAAAGATCAAGTGAAATATGGGATTGTTGCCTGACACTTAATAGATATTCAATAAATACTGTTTCATCTTGCTATTCAGGTCTCCCATGAAATTTAGGTAAGCTTTTAATAGTTTGCCTCCTACCTGGGATTTTGCAGTAAGTGCAAGAGAATGGTAACCACCTGCCTCCAGATGGATTACTTCTTTCCCGTCCAGACATTTCACACACAATGGTTGAAGCCTTAAAGAAAAGCATACACACACACAAACTCAAAGTATTTGCAGCAAGAATCAAGACTTTTCTCAAATTATACAGTAAGTGCTTTCAAGTAATAATAAACATTTCAAAAGAAAACAGTGAAATAAAAACGATGGATATATGTTCAAGCTACTCCTAAATGGAAATAATTCTGGATGGTTTTAATCTTTGTCTTTCAATCACTAATTAACCACCGTAATTCAGAACACGTTAAGAATCATATAACTACTGAATGAGTCATATGGTAGAGAGACTACTTAGGACACAATGAAATACAGCCATAGGGAGGAATTCAGTCTTTTTTTTTAATGCCACAATTGCCTACACTCTGCTAAGAATAGAGACATTAACTGACTGTTTTAGATAATCATTCAATTTATACACCTTCACAAATGTCTAATTTGTTAATATCATAAGAGTTCCCCTTAAAGAACAGTTTTTCCCTGAGGTATGTGGACAGACATGGTTTAATATTGTGGTTATAGTTATTCTGGCAGCAGCTGAGAAATATCTTCGAGGCTAAAACAATGTTGGTTCTTTCTTTATAAGTTAAACATCTGAATAATTCAATGAAATGCAACCTTATCCCAAGCACGCTTTTCTGTTTCAAGAAGAATATACAGAATGGGGCAAAAGTAGGTTTGTACAATTGTGTACAAACTGAGTACACAAAACACAGTTTATTCTTGCATTATTCTCTCTTAATTATTGTATTATTTTCTATACAAACAACTGTAATCCCACTTTTGCCCCACCCTGTACATCAAAGATGGGATGGAAAGGTACACATGGATACTTAAGTCCTTTATTGCTAGGAACACACTCAAGACTAAGATGACAGCTGTTTTTAAAATCAGAGTTAATAGTGTATAATAATTCTGAATTAGAAGGGACCACATTTGCTCTATGACAAAATAAAGACTTAGAGACCTTCACAGGAGACAGGTTACTTAGGTCACTTCCTAACAGTGAATACTGGCAGCACTCACCTAGGCAGAACATCGCCATGGCCCAGCTGCCCTTCCTTCCCTTTTCCCCAGGTCCACACCTCTGTTCTCAGAGAAGGCAGGAGAGCGTCTGCTTCTCCACTGTAAGTAGGAGTTAGAACCACTGTCCGTGTTTTCACCCGTGCAGCTTTTCTTAGCAGCCTGGGAGAAACTGAAACAAACCAGAGTTAAGGTGAGGGAGCCAATGAGGAGTAGGGGAGGAGAAAGAGATTTCATTTTGATAAACTATTGATTTTCAAAGAAATACACTAACATGGTTTTGTGAAGCATATTCTATACGCTCTCTGCAAAAACTGTCAAGTAAGTTTGGCAAATGCTGCCTATTACACTCTATCCTCCACTACCAGCCTGTAAAGTCACACATACATTAACATACTAAAGGGAATGACAAGTCCTGCGATTAAAAGCCCTGCTTATGTCTGTCTAATCCAGGTCCCTTCCAAACATTTGTCCATAGAACCCTACTTTGTATGACATTTCTGTGTAACAAAAATCAATATTCCACATTTGTGATCAAAACTATCTCAAAGATAAAATGGTAGAGGACTTTTAAGAATAAGAAAATTTTGGCACAAGATTCTCCTTCAGACTTAATACAATTCATGGGCTTTCTTTATACACACATACTCAAATTAATAAAGGCTATGGGTTTTATTTGCATAGATGAAAATCTAGTGGCAATGAGAATTAGGAGGCAGGATAACTTAAGTGCTCAGTGGCACAAGAAAGTGTAATGACTTGAGCAGAACAAGTGTAGGAAAAGGGGACAGAGAAGAAAAGGTAAATTTTATTATAGTACAGGAGCTTTGCACAAAATGGTGCAAACCAAGGGTTGGTAAGCTATAGACAGTGGGTCAAATACAGCCCAATGCTTATTTTTGTAAATAAGGTTTTATTGGAATATACCTCTGATCATTCATTATCTATTATCTCTGGCTGCTTTTAAGCAACAACAGTAAAGTTAAGTAGTTGTAACAGAGACTATTCATATTGTCTGCAAATCATAAAATGTATCTCTTAAACTCTTTACAGAAAAAGTCTGCCAACTCCTAGTCAAATGCAATACTTCTCAAACTTGAAAGCCCAAACTTCTTACCTGGGGATCTTGTTCTAATGCATATTCTGATTCGTTAGGTTTGAAGACGAGCTGACATCCTGCATTTCTAACAAATTCCCAGATGCTACTGAAATTGCTGGTGTGCAGGACACATCTTGAGAAGAAGATGACTAGATGACTAAGATTCCTAAATTGACTGAGAAATATAGGACCAACTGGATAATATTCTTAATATTCTAAGCATTTATTGCTAGTGGTTTCAGAAAATGAAGTTTTTCTCTTATTGATGCTTAAATTTATCTTTACTTTCAGGTCAAGTACGTAACTACACATATATCCAATGGTCATATCTGCAACTTCTCCTACCTGGAGTATAGGCCCCAACTAGAAAATAAGGAAGCCACTGCTGCATTCCAGAACAAAATAAGGCTCATAATAAAGTTCACAGGCAGGAGCAAACATCATAAAAAAGTTAGGTTCTAAACTTATTTCTAGAGCAGACAAATATGTAACTTTCTTTTAAAACCATCATTAAATAAATTTTGACATTTCAGTATCAGCTTTAGCAATTTGGAAATCTAATTTGTAATAATATAGTATGTGATGTGAGGAGCATCTTGGATTCAGCACAAGTCAATTCACAAAACCTGGCTACTTCCTTACCTTGTGACAGCAATCCAGGGAGGGAGAGTCTTCGGCTGCCTCCCTCTGATTCTTCTTCTCTGATATCCACAAGACTTGAACTTTTCTTTCCTTGCATTGATTCCTGTTTAACCTGTTCTTCTCTGCTATCTTTCAGACCTTCTGGTCCTATGGAACCACTGCCTGCCTGAGCTCCAGGCTCACAAGGGGCTGTATTATAAAAGTTCATAACTTTCTTAAGAGACAAGGCCCCAGCTTCGTATGTAGCAGCCACTCGCACACCAACAGCAGACGCACAAGAGACCACCAGGCTGTTTAGGGCTGAGGTGCTTGTGGTTGGTGGGCTGTGAAGATTGGGAATTGCTTCTTCTACAAGAGGCTAAAATATACACAGATAAAAAAGTATATAAAAATATGATCCCTTATACAATAGCAATCAATAAAAAAAGTTTAACATCCATCACTATTTGCACATACAAGAATGTAATATAAAATTCTCATTATCTCCAACTTAAACGTATTTCCCTCTTGATTACTGATTTGACATTATCTGAAAATGAGTGTGCAGAATACAGTTCCTTTTCAAAAGTACTTCCTTTTTAGTGTTATATTTTTCTATGGTATTTCAAAATAAGCCTCAGCTACTTTCATAAAATTAAGCATAGTAAAAAAGGAAAGGAGAAAAAAGGTGTAAAAAACATAATCTTTAATATGAAATATACTGTGACAGCCCTGAACACAAGGTTGAAAAGATGAAAGTTTTATTATCTATCACTTTTATGAAAATTTACACAGAATGCTCCTAAAAAATACCAGGGAAAAAAACTGTATGTTTTTAAAAAAGCTTTCCCTGCCCTGGCTGGTGTGGCTCAGTGGATCCAGCATAGGCCTGCGAACCAAAGGGTCGCTGGTTCTATTCCCAGTTGGGGCACAGGCCTGGGTTACGGGCCAGGTCCCCAGTGGGAGATGCATGAGAGGCAACCACAGATTGATGTTTCTCTCCCTTTCTTTCTCCCTCCCTTCCCTTCTCTCTAAAAGTAAAAAAATAAATCTTAAAAAATAAAATAAAATAAAAAAGCTTTTCCTAAAATGTTTTATAAATATAAATTTAGATACAACATATATAGGCAGAAAAATAAGTTATACCTCTGGCCTATCAGCCCCTAAATTATGCTCTTAGTTCAAGTCCTTCTATTATTTCATCAATGAGTTATTTTCCATGACCCACTGGCTAAGTAAACTGAAGTTACTACTTTTGCTCTTACTACCACAAAGAGTAAATGTGGTAGGTTAATAATTAAACATTTGGAACCAATGTTCTTTGTGTTATTCATTGCTGTATTAGAAAGTCAAACTAAAGTCTTCTAGTATCTTAATGAAAAATCAGTTGAAATTGTGAACTTTCAAGAACCATTATTTATTAAAAAGTACCTAAATAACCACATACAAAAAGCTTCTGATTTACTAGCACAGGTCACAGTAAACAATTTGCTTCCTATGCTACCCTAAGGTCAAAGGGTATATACACATTCCTTAATTTATCCTGAACTAAAAACCAAACCAAAGTAATTTTTTTTAACATTGGCTTTTGATATTTTTTTAAAAATCCTTACCCAAGTGCTTTTGTTTTCATTTTAGATATAGAGGGAGAGAGAAGCATCGATGTGAGAGAGAAACATTGATTGGGTGCCTTCTTATATGGGCTTGACTGGGGAATGGACCTGCAACCTGAGTATGTGCCCTGCCTTGGAATTGAACCCAGGGCCTTTGGGTCTATGAAACAACACTCCAACCCACTGAGCCATACCAGCCAGGGTGGCTTTTGATTATCTTACAGGAAATAACTACTGTTGACTACAACAGTGCTTGACAGATACTCAATACATTTGTTGAATTAAATACTAAATTCAAGACAGCTATTTCTGTGCAAGTGAGTTATTAACTAAAATACAGCATGGAGCAAAAGCAGGTTTACAATAGTTAGTATGCAAAACACAGCTTATTCTTGTATTATTATTTATTAATTCCTGTATTATTTTCCATACAAACAACTGTAAACCTACTTTCATCAATTGTGTATTTAACAAATAAATGTTCCATTTAAAACAACAGATCAATATAAAGCCTATAACTTCCTTGGTGACACAGTCCCCATGATACTGTTCAGAAGAACCAGCATCACTATTTCTACCCTTTGTTTACCAAGGCACCTAACAGAAGCAGCAATGGCATTTAGGGGTGACTACTTTAGGATGTTCTTACCATTACGTAAAAAAAAGTCACAAAATTCTATCTTATATAAATTTTAAACTATTGTTTTTAAGAGGTTCCTCTACTTAATTATATTTAACAATACATAAAGCAAATAAACAAAACAAAACTAGAAAAACAAAGCTAGCAATGTTGATGAAAGACATATTATTAGGAGTGCCAGTCCACCAGTAATGAAATTCAATAGTGAAAAATAAGCTTCACTGACAAATATTTTGGTTTATTTAACAAAAGTAAGATGCTCTTTGAGTTATATTTGGCCAAAGGAGAAAAAAAATGTCCCAGAAGTAGCCCTATAACACACACACTATTTGCAAAAATTGAGTTAAATGTAGTATAAACACATAGTGCCAAAACTAGCACAGGTGGGAGATATTCCAAAATGGCAGCCTAGGTAAACATGCCTTGCCTCCTCACACAGCTACATCAAGAGCAATCATCACTCAGAACTGATAGAAATCAAGCTGAATGGAAGTCCACAACTACAGAATTAAAAAAGAAACCACATCCATCCACACTGGTAGGAGGAAGGGAGACACAGAGACACAGTGATGCAGAGACACAGAATGGGCTGATCCCACACCCACATGTGGTAGATAACAATCAGGAGGGATATCTTGGGAACCAGGGATCCCAGCCCCACAGCCCAGGGTTCCAGTGCCAGGAAGGTTAAATCCCCACAACTTCCGGTGGTAAAAACCGGATTGAGTGAGTAGACAAAATTATATATTCCCAAGCAGTTCCTTTTAAAGGGCCTATGCATGGACTTACTCAGACTCACTCCCTGTGAGCCTCAGCACCAGGAGAGTAGCTTGAAAGGCACCAGTGGCATATGGGGAGGAACTGCAGTGTCTGGCATCAGGCAGAGAGCTGGGAGACAGCTTTGTGCCAGACAGACTGCTGGCAGAGGCTACTGTTCCTTTTCTGAGCCTTCCCCAAAAGAGCCATAGAGCAGCAGGCACTATATCTAAAAATCCATCAATCCAACTCACATTGTTTGCCCTGCCCTTGTGATTCCTTGTGGCTCTGTGCCACCCAACTTACCCCAAGAGTTTGGGCCCACCCAAACTCTTAAGTGTCACTTTTCCATATGAATGGCTTGTCTTAGCTCATACTTCAGATCTTCCTAAATCCTCTCAATCTCCAGCTGGTCTCAACAAGCCTCCCGGCCCCCAACCTCTTGTTAAGTGGGCCCAGGCCCGGCACTAAAAACAGCTGGCCTTGGTTCACAGCCTGACAATGTTTGGGCACTTTCAAGCCCAGCACAAGTAGTAGCTACCTGCAGCTTGCTTTATAGCTTATGCCAAGTGGCCCCAGATAGAACACAGGTGGTGGCTGACCTTGGCCTGCACCTCCTGGGAAACCCCACAGCCTGTGTACCCAGTAAACAGCTATATACAACTTCAGATCCACCACTATTCGACAACCTCCGCAACTGACACAGTCAAGAGGTAGACTCAGAAGGCACTAGAGCCCTGCTTAGGTAAGTCCTGCCCTATGGCGTTGGCTCCAAGATCCTCCACGGAGGGCAGAGGGCGGTGGTCAGTGGTTATGACCAGTTCTTGCAGCTGACTGGCCTGGGTAAATCCATTCCATTGATCTGCCAACACCAATCAAGGCTCAACTACAAGAGGAGGGTGTACTCAGCCCACACAAAGGGTTCACCTTGAGTATCCAGCTTAGGCGGTAGGGGAGGCTGTGCCACTGGACTCTACAGGACACCTACTACATTAGGGTACACCACCAAGAGAGGGAGTCAAAGAAGCTATATCTAACACATAAAAACACACAGGGAGGCTGCCAAAATGAGGAGACAAAGAAGCATGGCCCAAATGAAGGAACAGATCAAAATTCCAGAAAAAGAACCAAACAAAATGAAGATAAGCAATCAGATGCAGAGTTCAAAACATTGGTTATAAAGATGCTCATGGAACTCAGTAAGGACCTCAGCAGCATAAAAAAGGTCCAGTCAGAAATAAAGGATATACTAACTGAAATAAAGAACAATTTACAGGGAATCAACAGTAGAGTGGGCGAAGCCGAGAATCAAATCAATGATCTGGAACATAAAGAAGCAAAAACAACCAATCAGAACAGTAAGAAGAAAAAAGAACCCCAAAAAACAATGATAGTGTAAGGAGCCCCTGGGACAACTTCAAGCATACCAACATTGACATCATAAAAGTGACAGAAGGAGAAGAAAAAGAGCAAGACATGGGAAAACTTTCTGAAAAAATAATGAAAGAAAATTTCCCTAATTTGGTGAAGGAACTAGACCTACAAGTCCAGGAAGCACAGAGAGTCCTAAACAAGATGGATGCAAAGAGGCCCACTCCAAGACACATCATAATTAAAATGCCAAAGGTTAAAGATAAAGAGAGCATCTTAAAAGCATCAAGAGAAGCAGATACCTACCTATAAAGGAATTCCCATAAGACTGTCAGAGAATTTCTCAAAAGAAACTTTGCAGGCTAGAAGGGATTGGCAAGAAACAGTCCAAGTCATGCAAAGCAGGGACCTACAGCCAGGACTGCTCTACCCAGCAAAGTTCTCACTTAGAATTGAAGGGCCTATAAAGAACTTCCCAGAAAAGAAAAACTAAAGGAGTCCATCATCACCAAACCATTATTATATGAAACGTTAAAGGGTCATATTTAAGAAAAAGAAGATGATCAACATTATGAACAATAAAATGGCAATAAATACATACATATCAATGATTGAATTTAAAAAACAAACTAAGCAAACAAGCAGAACAAAAACATAAACATACATGCAGAAATGTTTTGATGGTTGCCAGAGGGCAGAGAGGGTCTGGGGGAAAGAGTGAAGAGGTGAAGGGATTAACAAGTACAAACTAGTAGCTATAGAATAGCCATGGGGTTGTGAAGTACAATATAGGAAATGGAGTAGCCAAAGAATTTATACACATGACCAATGAACATGAAACATGAACAAAGGTGTGGGGATTGCCTCAGAGAGTGGGGGGTGCTGGGTGGAGGGGGGCAAAGGGAGAGAAATTGGGATAATTTTAATAACATAATCAATAAAAAATAATTAAAAATAAAATAAAAACATTTAAAATTGCTGTCTAAAGAAAAAGAAAAACTACCACAGCCAGCAAAATCTTTAAATGTTTAACAAAAAAAGCCCAAAGAAAAATGCAGTTTCAATAATGATAATCTAATAATCAAATACAGTATATACAATAATCTTTAACTTCAATTTAATAAATTAATGACTTTTTTATTTTTTAATATGTATTTTCTTTTGTTTTGTTTAAAAATTTTATTTATTTTTAGACAGAGGGCCAAGGAGGGAGAGAAACACCCATGTGTGGTTGCCTCTTGTGCACTCCCCACTGGGGACCCGGTCCGCAACCCAGGCATGTGCCCTGACTGGGAATCAAACCAGTGACCCTTCGGTTTGCAGGTAAGTGCACAATCCACTGAGCCACACCAGCCAGGGCCAGAGGAATGACTTTTAAAAAGTCGAACTTTTTCATAAACATGTACAAGTCTGGAAATTTTGTACATGGATTCCTGCTAAATTATTCTTTTTGTTTGGATTTTTATCATACCTTTCTCCAAACAGCTTATTCTTAATTTTTAAAAAATCAAACACCCACTAGGTTTAATGATTAGACTGTCAAATAAAACTATTTTTAAAAACACTTCTAAGTCATGTTCTCTTTCTGAGGGAGTAAACAACAGAAATAAAGAATCAAAAGCTTTGTCACTTCACAAACCTGAGAAAACACCCCTTTTAAGATCAGATGTTTTTATTTTGTTTTGCTTTCTTTTTTGTTGCTTTATTATCTGAGAATTTTGGTAAAGCATAATCAAAAGGCTTACACTAAGAGAAAAAAAGTATCCTTTTAGAACAATTTGTTTTAATCAGGAGACTAACTCTACTGTATGCAACTGGTAACTTTTCTCCATTTATTACCAGTTTCAAAATGAGAGTAATTTAAGTAAGATAGAGAAAATATTAACAACTACCATCCCTCCAAACAAAGCCCGGTAAAGACCAAGGTATAACTGAAAAAAACTCAATGTAATGCCAGTAAGGTTTTTCATTTTTAAGTCTGCTTATAACTGAAGGATCTGCTACATAGCAATCATCTCTGATAATGAAAGACTTCATTCTTCAGAATCTAAAATGTGTACAAATAGAAGTCAGAAGAATTGAAACCAAGGGTCTTTATGACTGATTAAATTTAGCTTTAAGTCCTAGCTCTAGAAATTATATTTCTCTCTCTCTTTCTAGAGACCTAGCCCTTTCCCTGGATAAGCAGCAACCACGGAGGAAGCCCAGACCTGACTAATGATCACAAGATCTGGCCTCTGGCAGGCTAAAGATAACATCTTGACCCAAGTTTTGTTCCATCTCCTGAGCCCTAATGTGGAACCACCCCCTGGCTACTTTCCCATGAGACTAGACAGAAGAACACCAGTAGAGACCGCAGAACTGTTCTCAAGATCTGAAGAAATGATTTACTACTCTTACCACACTTCTGACCAACCAGCTCCCAGCATGACCCTGAACCTCCTAACCCATGGTGTCTTGTGATTTGGCCCTGTATAATCTGTAACCTACATGCCATCATCAGGGAACTCCAGCTTTAGATCATTAGCTTCCTGTTCTCCTGAATGGTGCCATTCATAATAAAATAGCCAATATTTCTCCACCGCAGTTCTTGGTGTTCAATGTTTGGCTTTGCTGGCACCGGTTGGTCTAACTCTTTCAGTACTATAACAGAATCTTTGTTAAATTATTCAAGGGCCCACCAATATGCAGTACCTTAGTCATGTGGGAAAAAGTACTAAGGAAAAAAAAAGAATTTTTCTACTTATAAAACAAGTTCAAGTATGACCTCTTTGAACATCATAAAGGATGAGAATTTGAACATAAAGTGTAATTTTGAATTAATCTAGGTTTTTCCTTATCTGGGCTTACATTATGAGACAGATTTATAGACAAATTCAAAAAATAAAAAGTGCTACCAAGCCTTAGGCATTTTGAAGTTTCTAAAGAAAAACTCAGATGGTTCAACTCCAGAAATACCTTTATATTATAAAATTGAGCAGGTACCTGGGATGGCACTGGTTTTTGACCATTCTCTGAGTTCTCTCCTTTTGAGTGATCTGTCAGTTTCTGCACGTACTCATTTACTGCCTGACAGTTAGGGTATGATGGTACATTTCTAGCAGAAGACACTTCCGTTGTCCCCACGATGTCTAGCTGGGAGGAGATGGCACTGCCTCTGGTGGTCTGAACATTTTCCACACTCCCTTTGGTAGCTACAGGCAGATCATTTTCTACAAGAGCATTCTCAAATACTTCTCCTTGGCTGTCAAGGGTTCCAGTAGGGGGGTTGATGGCAGTGCTTGGCTGGTTTTCTGCCTGGGATTCTGACAGGGTCACACCTAATGGGCAACAATGACTGTCTGATATAATCACATGGTCTTCTTTGTCAGTCATAGTAATTAGGAGTTGGCTGCACTGGTTGCATCTTTCTGGGATCGGCTTCAGGTCCTGGGATGGGAGGCATTGTACAAGTGCTAAGCTGTGGAATGCACCACAGGCAACTTGTAGCACTACACGCCCAGCAAGATGTTCCACCTTTTGTGGCTTTGTCACGGGGAAGGTAGTGGTAATGAGGCCCAACTGACAACCGGTACCCCATGCCCAAATCTCTCTGCTTATTGACAATGCCAGAGTGTGCTCCTCGCCACAGGCCAACTGCAAAATCCTGACTGCTAACAAGGGACTGGTCTCAGAATCAGAGATGCTGACAGGATTTGGTTCTGGAACATACGGCTGGTTAGCTACTGCACACTGGCCAGCAGAATTCTCTCCCCACATGTATACTACGCCACTTTCTGTCACTGCTCCACTGTGGAAACTCCCTGCTGCCACAGTGACGACATATTGCCCAACCAGGGCATTTTCTAGAATGGGGCTACTTGGACAAATTTCTGCTGGTTCGCTTCTCCAGGGAAGATTCCCAAAGCTGTAGACGGCACCATCTGAAAGTTAAAACAAAAAGAAAAAAAAATGTGGGGGGAGGGAGTTAGTGAATTAACTAGAAATTTTATCAGCAAACTTTTAATCCCCTCTTGGTTTAACAAAATAGAATTTTTTAAAAAATTAAGCACAGTGCAGAGACTAGGTTCAAGCATGTAATATTCCAAATTTATTAATCTTTTAATAAATAACATCTGTTAACATTCTGAAATATAGTGAGAATTTCTACACATTGTAGAATGCTACTTTCAAATGAAGGGTATTGCTCCTTTCCTTCAGCTTCATCCTACAAACTCTAGCAGTGATTGTAGGCTAGTACCAAAGCAGAGTCCGACTGTTCAAAGACAAAATGACCATGACAAGGTAAAATAAGCAGAAGATAAAATTTGTTAATCATAAGACATATCTGTTAATATTTACAACATTCACTACTACTCAATAAGGGAGAGCAGCAGAAAGTTTATGCAATGGCATAAAAATATTAAGACATTCATTCTGGCCAAAATTAAGAAATTAGCTTTATACCTCCAGGTCGTATAGAAAGCACGAGTGTTAACAAGATGTGGCTGTCTTCAGGTTGTGTACCACATGACGTGTAATTTTTAAATGTTATACATAATATATAGTCATCTGCTGCTTAACAACAGGAATATACTCTGAGAAATTTGTCAGGCAATTTTGAAAAAATAGTGAATCACTGAAGTATCCTCACTGAATTATGAGCTAATGGTCAAATTAAATAGAGACAAAGAAACTTGAAAATTTCTAGAATTCAATCAGTACCATTTTCTCACCAAAAAAAGATAACACTGGAGATCTTTTTTCCATTTCAAACTACACACTTCTGTCAGGGAAGATTTTTTTCAAAGTTTGACACTTAAAACCAGAACAGTAAAATTCGAACACAAGCAGTGGTAGGATATCCATTTTTTAAAAGTTTTCCCTCAGTTGTCCCAGACTTTTAGGTATGATTCTACATATTTAAAGATATTGTGTTCTTGAAGGTTCCTAAATATCTTACTGAAGGGCCAATAAAATAATAACAGAATTCCACCTATATATGCTTAAGACCCATATACTTTAAGCCCATAGGCAGGTATTAAATATAGTTCACATTTTTAAAATAAGGCTTTTGCCAAACTCTAGCTTAATATAATATTATATATTATTACAAGAAAGGTTATTTAATAATTAAAAAGTTTTAAAAATTCATGTTAAGCCCGTAAAACCAGCAAGTTCAGATTTCAGCTTTATTTCCTAGAATTTGTCTTCACTTAGTGTCTCCAAGGAAAACACCAAAGAATCATTGAATACTTAATAAATACTTACAGAGCAGAAATTTATAAATTAGTGAAGTTGATGGCAATTCTGGCCCAAATCAAATTCACCACAAATGAGTTGGTAAACTGCCATTAAAATTAAAGACACCTTTCTATATAAATTTTAGCCTATATTTCTAACTGTTATAGATTTATAGATTTTATTATTAACAGTTCCTATGAGCTGTTATTTATACCTAGAAAAACTACTGAGACAATATAACCAAGTGGCTTAAAAAGCAGGCTTTGAAATTAAGACTCTGGATTCCAATCCTGACTCTGACACTCTAATACACAGCTAGCTGTGATTACAGAATTATTTAACCTCCCTGACCTTCAGCCTCCTCATCTGTGAAGTGGGTATAATAATAGTAGCTAATGAAGACTCAAAGAGATAATATATATAAAGTGCTTAGTGCAGTGGATGGCACATAAAATTGTTTAACAGACATTAGCTACTATTAGTATTATTATTCTGGTACATTTAATGAACAAAGGTATAGCAAAAGAGTCTCTGGATAGGTAATCTTGCAAAAAAGTTAATTTTTCATGTACTTATTACTACAAAGTTGAAAAATTAACCTTCTCCCTTTTATTCTTATGACATATCTTAAATATAAAAACTAATCTGATTTCTGATTTAGGGAATAAGAACATATTTCGAAAACAAAAAGAATACAAGCTCCAGCAAAGTTCATTAAAAACACCCATCCAGTAACTCTCTTACCTGCTCTTAAACACTCAGGCATTTGTTAAGAGTTTCAGACAGAATTTGTTAAGCCATTCTTTTCAATACCTTCAGTCAGAAGAACTCCGTGTTTCACTCCAAGGGCTGCGTGAAGAACTGTCTTTTCTCCCCAGCCTGGCAACCTCGTTGGTGTCACAGCACAGGATCCTGCCTGCCAGACATGGACCAGGCCTCTTTCCTTGGATCCTTCTGCCTCTGTTGAGCTGCAAACACCAAGAAAAATTGCTTACATGTTCCTGCAATTCAGAGTTGTATCTTTTGTTCTGAATATTTTCCTGAGATTTGTACCTTTTACCAGAACAATAGGAGACTGGGTCGGATAATTTAGCACCTATTTTATTCTTTGGTTATGACACAGGAATGGAGATAAAACTAGTTATATAAACAGTGATAATCTAAAGCCGCATATTATTTATCTCTATCTAAGAAGCAAATAAAACCTGGATTATTTCTTGAAATTTTATGATTTAGTAGCATAAAAAGTCAACAATCTAAATTCTCAATATGTTAATTCCTTGTTTAAATATTAAAATTTTAACATGGCCCAAGTTGGAATCTTATTTTAAAATTTAGTTTTAAATGTGGTAAAAAAGTATTTGATGAGAAAGATAAAGCAACAGGGATCCATATTTCACTTTATACTGAGTTTAGTGTATAACTGCTATTACAATTTTTTTAAGTTTAATCTTTATTGTATGTTTTTCCCTTACCATTTAATCCCCTTATACTCCCCTCCCTCCATTACAATTTTTAAGAACCAAATTTATAACAGGTACCAATAAAATCCTTCATATTCTTCTCATGTTCTAGCCAAATTCTATCTATCCACCTAATGAGTCTGGTTCAACGAACACAGCTGCATAACAATGACCACATCCTAACTGCCTCCCCTTCTAAGAAAAGGGCATATTAAGATACCCTGGGTTTCCATTATATAAAGTTTTTCTATGGGTCACCACTGACAGTCTATTTTTTTCATATTCTTTTTTATAGAACACTGATGCCAATATTTTAATAAGAAACAGAAACTTTTTTGGTTTTCTTTATTCATAATACCTAGTAATTTTTGCTAAATAATATGTCTCTAAATAATAATTTTTGCTAAATAATATTTCCCTAAATTATAATTAGGCATACCATGGTCTCATGGAAGGGAAGCCACAAACTTAACCTTTCTTTTAAAATATCCATGACTAGTTTTCTAAAGACGAAGATGATTACAATTAATAAGGCTATTTCTAAGAACCTGAAATTATTTGTGAGAAAAAATATGTTTTCAAAGGCTTTATAACGGAATGAAGACATTGTGCGCTTTGTATAAGCATAAGAAAGGAACTAGTAACAAAGCTGATCACTAATCAGCTTTATTTTAATATCTTTCTCTCTACCAATCAACACAAATATTACTCACTATTCCTGCTTAACAACTATCACAAGAAAATTAAAGCGAAAAGAAGCTAAACATATGTGGAACTGTTTGTTGTGTTTTCCTAGAAAGACGGTGAAGAAAGAAAAAAATGGTTTTACCTTTTCTTCGTTGAGTCCATGGGTTAGTGGGAGCACTCCATTACCAAATCATTTCCTCTTTACAGTAATTAAAGACCTAAATGGTAAAACACAAAGAACAGTAAAAGAATACTGTGCTATTTTATCCCACAGATTTAAAAAAGAAGGGAAAAAAAGGAAGCCCTCTGACAAGTGCACATTCACTGGGCAATAAATATGCAGCGAAACTATTTAAACTATTTCGTATCTTGCCTGCCAAAGAGGAATATCTAGACTGAGCCTGTCCACTGAGCTTATAAAAATGCCTGTTGATTGTCCAAAGTAATGTCAAAGGAAGACTAGCTACAGTTAAGTTGTACTTTGTCAGGCAACAAACTTTAGTTTGCTTTTTATTATAAAGAAGGCAGTTCAATCTGAAAATTCAATGTGTTAAGTTCATTTCATAAACATTGAGGTTACTTTTTAAATGCCTCTGGAACACATGAACATTTAATACCAATTAAGTAAGAATTCCTAAAATCTCTTCAGTAATGTATCAGATTTAAGTAGTTTTAATTTGTATTTTTCAGAATACACACAAAAAATTACATTATTAAAACGGGAAGTTTTTCATTTATTAGAACTAGCAGTATTTTCTTAAAATCAACCTCAATTCAAAACCATAATCAAAAGGGAAGAATGAAATATGTTTTAAACTCAACGCCTGAGTATAAAGGAACTATATAAAAATTACGGTACAAATATCATGCCCCATCAGTTCAGAAATGAAATATTTAATAAAGAGACAGAAATATAAACAGGCAGACAGAAATGTTCAGTGCATTTCAACTAAGAAATTCTCTTATTTAAGGGCAACAAAACTCATGAAAATAAAGGCAGTGAGGTTTTTTGTGTGTGAACTACAAAAATACTGGGGCCAAATGCATGATTTTTCCGCAGGAGATGTGGCACGGTCACTGTGCTCTGGACACGGCCCATACCAGCAGGAGTGACGTAAGGTCCATCTGTTGACTCCAGGTTGCCTGTGAATTCTTACCGTTTCCCATCTGTATACCCGGAGGAAATTACTCTCTACCTAATACTTATTTTAGAATTATTTTGAATCATTCAAAGTTGGATGAAGTGTACTACGTAAACAAAAGATATACCTGAATAGATTTAATAAATGCTATTAATTTGATAAATATGATTAAGTGATATTATGTTTTATGTGTGATAGTAATTAATTTTATGTAAAGTGTACAGTTCATGGTATGCAGAGAAATTCTGAAGCCATCCATATCTATCTTGTGCTTATCTATCACAAATCAAGAAGTAACTGTTCCCTTGATCCGAGTTAAACAATACCCAACAGAAACCTGAGGACTCCTCTGGGAGGATGTGGAAGCGCCTGGGCAAGCTTTACAACTGATTAACTGTATGTAAATAGAATTTTGTCCTGCTGCCTGACATTCAAAAATATTGAGAATCTTTTGGGAAATTGCATAAAACAGTTAAACTCCCTTCTCTTTTAGTGCCCTATTTTTGAATGCAGTTTTTTAAAGGGAGATTTCACCTTACAGTATATGATTTCTCACTACCACTCATTTTTTCAAATCCAAAGGAAATTAAAATTCCCCAAACTGTTATACAACTTTCTTTTGTTAATATATATAGTAGGCACAATAACTATCCCAAAGATGCCCTCATCCTAAGGCCCACAACTTATAAATATGTTAGGTTATATGGCAAAGGGAAGTTAAAGTTGTTAGTCAGCTGACCTAGAGATAGGGATATTATCCTGTTATCCAGATGGACCCAATGTAATTACAAGAGTCCTTAAAAGTGGAAGAGGGAAGTAGAAGGAGAGAAAGCAATGTGATGATGGAAACTAGGTTAGAGAGATGCTACAATTGCTGGCCCCAAGATTGGGCAGGGAGCCCTGCCTGGTACGGCTCAGTGGACTGAGCGCAAGCCTGCAAACCAGAGGATCGCAGTTTGATTCCCAGTCAGGGCACATGCCTGGGTTTCAGGCCAGTTCCCAGCAGGGGACGCATGAGAGGCAACCATACACTGATATTTCTCTCCCTCTCTCCTTCCCTTCCCCTCTAGAGATAAATAAAAATAAAATCTTGAAAAAAAAGTGTTTTTTAAAAAAAAGATTGTGCAGGGAGAGGGGGATAAACCCAAGGATGTCAGTGGTCAGTGGCCTCTAGAAGCTACAAGGCAAGGAAACAGATTATCTCCTAGAGCCTCCAGAAAAGAATGTAGCCCTCTGACACCTTCATTTCAGTCCAGAGACACTTACTGGACTTTTAACCTCAAGAAGTGTAAGGTAATAAATCTGTATTATATCAAGTCACTAAGTGTGTAATAATTTGTTATAGTAGCAACAGAAAGCTAGCTAATACACTATCTCATAGATATCCTTCTGTATCAGTTATTATAGATCTATTTCATTTTGTTTTAATGGTGTTTAATGCTTGGCTTCTTTCAAGAAACGTCTGCCTGAAACTCAAATAGGACAATGAGAAAAAGAGGAAAGACTGCAAAGGAAACATAACTAAGAAGGAATATTGAAGCTAAGTATTATGGGAAGCTTATATCATAAAGTTATACCTCACATAAAATTTGTTTTTTAATATTTTTATGATCCCCTCTCCAAGAAATCTGTAAGACTTGTCTCAACCATTCAAAAAGCATTTAAACTGCCTTTTGTTCTTTCAGTGCTTCATGTTTCCAATTGTTATAAAATTGCCTAATCATGAAGTTTCCTCTGGCGATATTGCTCCTCAGGTGAGCTTTAAGGTTCTTACTCTACATTCCTTTGGGGGATAGGATCCCTGTACTCTGCTCTGATACAAGAGCTGTGTACAAACCATCAGAAAATGTGGGGTCCTCTTATGCCTTGTGTGGCCCTTCCAGAGATCAATGACATCTGTGAAATGAGCAAAACAGAATAGCATCTCCTCCAGGTATTATGATCTATGAGCCCCGGAACAAAGCTAGCTTCATTTTTAAAGCACACCACTCTATACTTCAAATTACTATCTTTCAGAGTGAAATGTAAAGAAATTAAATTCTCAGATGGCCCTTTAACACAAAAAGCCAACCTTGATTCTTAAAGAATTGACTCCACTTTGAGATCCCACTGGTACACACCCTACTGCTACATTTAACTGAAAAATAAGCTACCTCGTACATCCAGAAGATATACATGGTTTTAACCCCATGATCTGGGAGTGTACTAAAAAAAGAAATCTGGTATAGATGGTCTAATTATTGCTAGAAAGGAAGCTAGAAACCATGCACAAGTCTATAATGCCTTAACCAGAAGTCCAAAACACTCTGAAAGCTAAAAGTTTTTTTTTTTTTCATAACTCTTTTGGTGGTAAAATTTAATCTGACCTGAACTCATCTGATAGCAAAACCTGATTTGAACTAATATGAGGTTCTTTAATTTTGACCCCTTTAGTGTAAATAGTCATATATTTTGCTACAGAAATATTAATATGATTATGAGATAGTACTGAAGGTCCCACAGGAAGTGTTATATGTGGCTCATGCACCTTATTAAAAAGATAAAAAAAATTCTGAATTTCACAACATATCCTGCCTCAAAGGTTTCAAGAAAGGAACTAGGAACCTGTATTTTAAAATAACAACTACTGTTTTTGGTAGGGGTCCCAAACTTTTAACTATTTTATACTTCAATTAGTTTCTTTTACACACTTTTAACATTAACTTTCATCTTGGAGAGTACAATATTAAGTTGCATTGCTTACAAGACATTTTATAAGTGCTTTAATGGTTTATTTTAATGGTGACAATTTATATTTGTTTCAAAAGTTTTAAGTCAATTCTATGGTAAACATACTTTAACATAGAGTGTCCAAATTAACTTTGCAAGACTATCCTACACTTATTTGAATCATCTTCTCAGTGGAAAAAGGAGGCCTGAGCTTTTTAACTTCAGACAAGGCCTCCAATTTGGTCAGAAGATTTAAAAGGTGTTTGGTCCTAGAACAACTAAGACCTGTGATGTATTAGACATAGGTGGAGGATAAAGGAGAAGGGGTATCAAAAATAATCTCTAGCCCCGGCTGGTGTGGCTCAGTGAATTGAGTACAGGCCTGCAAACAGAAAGGTCATTGGTTTGATTCCTGGTCAGGGTACATGCCTGGGTTGCAGGCCAGGTTCCTGGTGAGGGGCGTGTGAGAGCAACCAATCAGTGTTTCTCTCCCTCTTTCTCCTTCCCATCCCCCCTCTCTAAAAATAAATAAATATATATTTTTAATGATCTCTAGGTTCTGCCTTGAACAACTATGTTTTTTAAGCTGATTTTAGAAAGAGAGAGAGGAAAGGAGGGAGAAGGAGACAGATATCTATTTGTTGTTCCACTTATGCATTCATTGGTTGATTCTTGCATTTGCCCTGACCAGGGATTGAGCCCTCAATCTTGGTGTATGGAGATGACACTCTAACCAACTGACTACCCCAGCCAGGGCTCTGGCTTGTGCAACTCTATGCTGGCGATACCATTTACTAAAATGGGGAAGAGTGAAAGAGACAGCCTTCTGAAGTGGGCATTAAGATTCTGGTAAGATAAAATTTTTTTATGTTATGTTTAAGGTGCCTGTGAGAAAGCCAAAATACATATCAATTGAGTAGATGAATATATGGGTATGGAGTTCAGACAAAAAGTTTCAGCTACAGATATAAACTTGGGAAGCCATATGAATAATATTTCAAATCAAGGCAAGGGATAATATCATTGTACTGTGTATTATGAGAAAGGAAAAACAACAGTCAAGCTGTGAGGAGCTCCTGAACTTAGGCGGGATAGGATGAGGAATAAGGCAACATGGCTGAAGTGAGAAGTGGCCTGAGAGATGGAAGAAACATGAGCCTGGTGTGAGCGCAGAAGTAAAGCAGAGAGTGTTTCCAGCAGGAAGGACTGGTCAATCAGGTCAATGCAGCTGGGATCTCACAGAATGTGCACTGAAAAGTGCCCGCTGGGTATGTCAACACAGACACCGTTGCTGAGCATGGACAGTTTCAGCATGTGGGAGAGGACTGAAAATCAGATTCGAGCAGGATGACTACAAATGAGAGGAAAGGACATGAAATTAAAGTTTGTGTAATTGATTCTTGCAAAAAATGTTGTTGAAATGGCAAACAGAGAAATGAAGCAATAGCTGTAATGTGAAGATCAAAGGTAGGTTTTTTTATGTGTTTTGGGGGGAAATAATCTAACATGTTTGCAGGACAATGACATTGATCCTAGATGCAACGGAGGTAAGGACAGAAGGCAGAACCAAGTCCTGGACAAAGTGAAACAGAAACATGTATTGTGGGATTGATCTTTCACAAGAGGAAGGATCTACACTTTAAAAAGAAAGGAAACACCCCTGACTGATATGGCTCAGTGGACTGAGTGCCAGCCTGAGAACCAAAGGGTTGCTGGTTCAATTCCCAGTCAGGGTACATGCCTGGGTTGTGGGCCAGGCCCCCAGGTGGGGATGCGTGAGAGGCAACCGCACACTGATGTTTCTCTCCCTCTTTCTCCCTCCCTATCCCTCTCTCTAAAAATAAATAAAATCTTAAAAAAAAAAAAAAGGAAGCAGCAGGTGAAGGTAGGCATAGGCAGTGTTACAGATTTTGTGGTTGGAGGATAACAGTCCCATAAGATGGCACCTGTAAGTGACTAGGACTTTATAGCAGGTGTGCTATGTACTCAAATCTCACTCCTGGCTCCATTCATTCTGTTTCTTTATTTTATGTTGCCATATTTATACATTTTTGTAAACTGCCTTAACTTTTTTTTTAGGAACAAGGGAGAATCTAAATAATTTTTAAATGGGAAGAGAAATGTGTTATTAGACTATTATCCCAATGCAAAGAGATAATTAAGTCATGTAGGAGTCTATAAATTCATCTCTAATAAACTATATTCTCTGGATAAAGTCCTTTTGCCTTAATAATTTAGTGAAAGGTAAATTCTGCAAGTCATAAATATACGAAGTTTCAAATGTTTAAATTTCAACAGCTTAAAACTACATGTATCTTTAACACTTACTATGTTCCAGGTTTGCTAATCTAAAACTGTCATAGAAGCCAAAAAATATCTTATTCCCTATTTTATCCCAGCTACTTAACATAGTCTTGATATATCACAGGTACTCAATAAGCATTATGCTGAGTGAAATAAGCCAGGTGGTAAAAGACAAATACCATATGATCTCACCTTTAACAGGAAGCTAAGCAACAAACCAAACAAGCAAGCAAAATATAACCAAAGACAGTGAAATAGAAAACAGGCTGAGAGTAACCAGAGGGGAGAGGGGAGGGAATTTCAGGGGAAAAAGGGAAGGGATTACAGGAACAAGTATAAAGGACACATGGACAAAAACTAAGGGGGGTGGAAATGGGAGGGAGGTGGGGAGCACTGGGGAGGTGGGCTGGGATGGGAGTAAAAGACGGAGAACTGTACTTGAACAACAATTAAAGTAAAATTTTTTAAAAATCTGTAGACAGACTGAGCCTACGTAAATAAACAAGTTCCTGCTCTGAAAGAGTTTACGTACTAGTACACTCTGTC
Source organism: Carollia perspicillata (assembly GCA_004027735.1). Classification (NCBI taxonomy): domain Eukaryota; kingdom Metazoa; phylum Chordata; class Mammalia; order Chiroptera; family Phyllostomidae; genus Carollia; species Carollia perspicillata. The sequence continues at coordinate 24,291 of PVKM010004788.1, read as the reverse complement.
TTTCTGACTAGAAGAATGACTCTCTGTAAAGCAGACTCCCCTCAACATACAGAAAGCTAACATACACTTGCAAAGTTGGGACCTTCCGGTCTTATTCTCCTGTCTCACTTGCTGGTTTAAAACAGGTGTATTGATTAAAATAGTAAAATAATAGCAATAATTGTACTTACAAAAGTAATGATTAGTGTTTTGAATAGCAAGACTTTAAGTAAGATATAAAGACAATAAAAATAATAACGGAGAAGCAAACTGCATCATAATGCCCTGAAGAAAAAAACTGGACATAAAGTGAATCCGATATGAAATTAGTATAACTCATACGCAGTCATTTACACTCTATTTTAAAAGTTTGACTACATTTTATTGCAATGTGGTAAACTGGAGTTCATACTGTGAATGTGGTAAACAATAAGTTAAGACATTATGGTATTCTATACATGGCATGCTTAACAAATGTTTGGTTTTAGAGGCTCAGGCAACATGTTTATATATAGGTTAAGGCAACCTTTCACTCAACCACCTGATTTACAAGTAATCTAAACACCAACAACTGCTATTTCCTGCATATCCTATCACCAAAGCCTCTACCAACATTACTGAAGGTCAAGAAACACTCACCTTGCAGTGGTGCCTTGACAAACCAATCACCATCGAAGGTCAAGGCCACTTCAAATTCCAGTCCTTTCAGACCTAACTGATGTAGTAGAAGCACTGCCTGATAACACTACAGAAACTCACCAACCTCTTAAATCCTGACCTAGAGTTCAGTGATTCAGAAAATTAATGCACTGAATAAAGTCAGTAGGCTGGCTGAAAAGACTTGTCATTTACAATGTTGTTATTAATGAGATAATGCACTAAGTCATTGATTCAAAATATATTATATACTCCTAGAGGTCAGAAACTATGACTTATTGGTATACTCTTGTTCCCCCAGCAACCACCTAGGTACAAGCTGAGTAATCTGTGGAAGACAGACCTTGATCTTAGGTTCCAATCCACAGACTTCCAAACAATATAGAAGATTTCTAGTGCTTGTAATAAAAGTCAATATTAGACACAAAAGGAAAGTGTCATCTCATAATAGAAACTCTCATCCATAATTTGTTAATGGTATTTCCTAAAAATAAAGACACTTTTATTTCAAGTCACTTCACAAATGTTAGACACGCAGGAAAGAATAGTCCCTTTCTCCTTATTACATGGAGACAGTTTTTGGTGCATTCAGGGGCACCAGTCTTTTATATGGCCTACTAATTTCACCTTGAAAATTACTAAAACTATACTCTAAAATGAATATTACCCATGGAGGGAGCTGGTAAACATGGAGGGAAGGCAAACATAAATGCTCAGCAATGCCCATTAAGCTCCTTTTTGTACACAGTGCATATTTTAATAGTACATTTTTTTCAGATTACTAAAATTCCCATGAAACATGTTGGTGGACATAATACTAGCAATTGAATTTCAAAGTCCTAGGTACTGCAATAATTTGTGCCTGTTATTACATGTTGCAGTATAATTTCTGACACAAATTGTTTATTCCTTTAATATTTTCCTACTATGTTTTTATTAAAATGGCCGCGATTTTTTTAAAAGCAATATTACAGAAACACAGTTTCCAGTATGTCGGCTTACTTTACCAATCAGTAACATCTCGTGCTCAAGATCATCAAGGGGTCACACAACTGAACAGGGAGTATACCCGCCAAAAAAATACTTCTCTGGAGACATGTTTCACTTATTTTGAAAATGCTAGTAACAGGTATTCTTGATTAGAAATGAAAATACTGTTTAACTCACAAGCTTAAATACTGAGGTCATATTATGGATCAGCTATTAAATTTACTATTCACTCCACTACTCAACCACTTAACACACTGTCATCGGGTTTACTTATTAATACCTAAAAAGAGAGAAATTTTTTCTTTGAGCAATGACTAGGACACCTGCATTCACAGTGTAAGCTGAGGTTTATCACATTATAATAAAATGTAACCAACCTAGCCCTGACTGGTGTGGCTCAGCTGGTTAGGCATCACCCCACAAACTAAAGGTCGAAGCTCAATTCCCAGTTGAGCACATGCATGAGTTGCAGGTTCACCCTGGTCAGGGAGCATGCAAGAGGCAGCTGGTTGATTTTTCTCTCTCGTATCAATGGTTCTCTCTCTTTTTTTCTCTCCTTTCCTTCCCCTCTCTCTAAAAATAAATAAATAAAATCGTTCAAAAAAATATAACCAACCCAAACTTTGAGTGTGAATAAGCAAGTGGTATCTGTGGTAATTTTGTATCTGGGCTACCCTGTCAATCTGCTCTGCAATACTCTGAGAGTCCATGATCAGTACATGCTTATATTTCCCAAGAGCCTCTAGGATTTAAATTCCCCTGCAGCCTCTTAAGAAAGATCATTTCTCATATCCTAAGAAAAGCATTTCCCCAGGAGCACAAGTCAAACAGCAAAGTAAAACTGACTAAATAATTGGTCTGTCTCTTCGCCTTAGAAAAGCTTTAAACAGTGACTGCACAGGCACATTCTTTTTCTATTGGAGGGCGAAAGTAATTATTTTTGCAGAGTTGACTACCTTGAGACTAGAAAATAAAATAAGGAAAGCAATATTGGGAGAGAGCCCTGATTATAAATAAAAATGTTAAAGCGCTAGTTACATAAACCATCTTAATCACATGTAAACCTGTAAAAAAAGAAAGAAATCCATGCATCCATCAGTTTTGACAGATATTAGCATATTTTCATGTGAGATCTAAAGGAGTTCTGTCCAAACTTTTCTTCTCTTAAGTTAATGTGTTTTATTTCCCTGTATGTTCTTATACTTTTATTAGATATAGATGTATCAATAAACAATGTATGCTATATTACTTTAAAACTCTACATAAATTCATCACACTGTATATAGCAACTTGCTTTTTTCATTCAATATTATGTACTAGAGATGTATCTATGTTGAAAAACATAGCTCTAGTTCATTCTTTTATACTAGGGGATAGTATTCCATTGCATGAATAAACCATAGTTTATCCATTCCCCTACTAAAGTACAGCTGGATTGTTCTACTTTATTGCCACTTTAAGAGCTGCTACAGTCATCTTTGCTACATGTTTATTTGGGCAATTGCCCCAAGTTAATTAAGAATTCAGCCCAACAAAAATTCAGGTTATAGAAGGAAAGAACCCCGGAATGAAAGTACCAGGTACCACTGTTAGGTATAACCATTGCCTTCCTAATATGGAGATCATGGGAATTCCATATCAGGAAGAAATGTATGACTACTCAGTAGAAAAATATTTAAATAATATGTGACAAATAAAGGAATGAGGAATGAGTTGATCAATTTTTGGAATTAATGAGACTAAAGCTGACCTTCTCTCTAAGCATTACTGACTGGCAGCCAACTAAAACACTACCAAACAGCCCAGTCTTTTTTCCCCACAGGAGTTGAGAGAATTGTCCTTTTTTTTTTTTTTCAAAAAAAGGACTCTACAATAAAAAAACTAACTCAACAAGAGCCCCCCAAAAGTACTCAATACTTTTTAAAAATACTTTTGCTCTACCCATATAGATCAGTTTAATTCAGCTACTTTATCAATTGCTCACAGCCTTTCTACCAATTGCATGATACGAGCAAACATCAAGACATAAGACAGAGCCATTAAAATATAGAGAGAAATAGTAGATGGGGATAGAAAAATAAATGCAATACTAAACAGTACCAAGTCATAGTTTGTTTTTATATTACTTGTGGTTATCATGCACTTTCTTAAAGATTGATATCCTACAAAATTTACTACTCTCATTACTGATGACTGAATTGTTTGGTCATCAATAAAGAAGAATTAAAAAGAAAAAAAGTCTAAAAAAACTCTTATCAGAAAAATCTGTATCCCTAATACAGCTGGAATATGTAGTAGGTTTAATTCCACAACGTTATAAAAAATGCTAAATGATGTAAAAGTCATTAAAATCCTCACAGCCTTCCTCGAAACCATGTCCCCAACTAGGACCCCGCCAAAACCCAGGCATGTGACCCTATGGGGAATCGAACCTGCAACCTTCTGGTTTGCAAGCTGACACCCAACCTGCTGAACCATGCCAGTCAGGGCCATGGTACTTATTTCCTTGATCATTATCTTTTCAAATGTAAAACAGCTTTGAATTTTTTTGCTTTAATTATAAACTTTGAATCTGTCAGTAATCATACTTTGTAAACTAAGTACTAAATTTAAACTCAGGGTAGATTCCATCAGCATCTTTTCCACTACAAAATACCTTTATAGAATACCAAAGTTACTACAGATCACCCTAAAATCATATTTTCTCTAAGTATAAGAATATATCATAAAATTATCTGGAAACTATCCCAACTTTAAAAAGTGAATTATAGTTATTTTCTAAAAATATTCATTTCTCTTTCCCACCATTTAGGAAAAAAATGTTAGTTTGGTTCATGATATAGTGAAAGAATAATAACTGTAAAAATAGCTAATATGTATTGAACATCTACCATGTGCCAGGTACTGTAATATATGATATATGAACCATTAAATGTCAAGATATTATTATGAGGAAGGTACCTTTATCCCCAATTTAGAGATAAAGAAACTGAGACAGAAAAGTTAAGTAACTTTCCTAATGTTAAGTGGATATATGTCCAGATCCAAATCCTAGGATCTTAACCACTATGCTTATATTAAGATTAGAATATGGCAATTTACTGCAAAAGCAAATTTGTAACTGATTTAAATTCTTTTAAGTATACATTAACTCAAAGGTCAAATGGTCACTCCAAACCATTCATATTAATGATAAACTGAAAAAATACTGAGCCAATAAGTTTGCTGAATGTTTATACCTGTTCAGAATAAGTACACATCACACAATTGTAAAGCCTGTTAAAGAACATTCACAGCGACCAACAAATCTAAAAGGCAGCAGACTTAAGGCTTTGCGTTCGTGGACAACACATCTGCCAATACACAGTTGCTCATCTCCAAAGCAGCCCTAATACCCAAGAGTCCTAACACCAGCGTCGCGTCGGGACTATGTCCTCAAGACAGCCCCTGTTAATTTCCTGTCTTCGCATCTCAAAAGAACTTACCACCCTAAGGTAGCACTTGAAACACTGAAGGACTTGGCCAAAACTACTAACTCTTAGTATCATTTTCTTTTCTCGCAGCCACCTTTTCAAGCCCCCAAAACCCTCGGTCCACTCTCCACTGCGATCTGTATCCTGGGGAAAACCCGCCTGGTACACTCACCGCTGTTAGAGCTCAGGGACCTGGATTTTTCTGCTCAGCACCAGGAGTGAGCATTCAACAAATCCCCATGAATGAATGGGTGGAAGGCGGCGTGAGTGGAGCCGGGAAGACGGGGGCGTGAAGGAATTTCTAGCAACTGAGACCACTGCGGGGGCGCCCCATCTTGGGAGGGAGGAAACGCTGCGAGTGCAAAAACCTGGGGCCCGGGTGAAGGGGCGCCGTCGGCTGGATGCTGGCTTGGGAAAACGCGGGCGCCGCCTCCGCAAGTCACCACAGAGCGCTCCCGGGCCTCGACCTGCGCCTCAGCCGCCCTCCCAGACCCCGCCTCCCGGGCACACTGGAGGCCTCGGCCCCACAGCCCACGGAAGCAGAGGGAGCCCCGGGACGGACGCGCGCTAGCTCACCTGACGCTCCAACGGCAGCGAAGCAGTCTGCATCCGGCGCGAGCTAGCCGCCCAGGGAGTCCGTGGGATCAGCTGATTCACGGGGGGCGGGGCGTCCGGCCCCAGCTGGGCCGCGGGGCTGTGAGCCGCTGTGAATGCGGCAGGGCATTGCTTGGGAAGTAGGTGGGGTTTGCTGCCGACGGCGTCTGATTTGGATCAAAATTATCCAGGAGACGTAGAGCACCCGGAGCTCGGTCTTCAGACGCCTGCCCAGCTCTTAGCGTGGGGCGGAGTCACCGGTCCTGAAGCAGACTTGGGCGATGACGTAACCTACAGTCGCCGGGGGTCTAACTACTGCGGTGACTGTTAGTGGCCAGAGTGGTTGTAGTTAGTTGTTTGTTACCACCTCAAACTGCAAGAGTCGGAAGGCTGAGTTCGCCACTTTTTACAGGGAAAAGGCTAAAATATCTTCAGTGTGTTCGTATGGTCTGTACGCTAACGGTGGTCGCTTCCCGCCCCTGCAAATGACATTATCTCCTCGAGGTGCAAGTTGGACTGCTTAGTTGCAACACCAAAGGATGGAGTAGGGTCAGAGGAAATGAATTGGCCTTTGCTACGATTCCTACAAGGCTCCTCACTATACATTATGAGTAGAATCAGTTTGCCTGCCCAGCACACAATTTCACCACAGTCAGCTTTCCGCAGCCGCAAACCCACTCCGACAAAACTCGCACCCAAGTCCTCTGCTGAAGATTAGCCCAAGCCGAGCCACCGCTCTTGATACACTGGGGGCAAACTCTTTGCTGCTAGGCAGTGTGCCATCGCTGAACCTGCAAACCTGTATTCAGAACACCATCGACACGTGTTCAGTCAGGGCCTGAAGCCCCTGGCATAAATGGTCTATCACGTTCACTAACACCCTCAAGTGAAATGTCTCCTTGATCCTTCGCTCACCTGCAAACCCGTTAGTCCTCAACAATTCAACCAACTCTGCACCAGTCCACTCTGCACCAGTACTGGAAATCACATTACCCTGAGAACTGCACCAGTGCACCAAAGGTGTCCAATTTCAGTCGGAACTTCCATGGGACCCAGGCGGTCTTGCTAAACCTAAAACAGTCTTTTAAACTGGCCACTCTGAATTTCTCCTATTCTCAGTCCCCTGATATTCCCAACCCTCACACTCCTAACATCTTACTGAATTCTACCTACCCCATCCCTTTGGTAAAAATAAAAAAACTCTGCCTCCTACATTTCTCAGGAAAATGAGACCACTGCGAAAAAATTTCCTTGACTCCTGCCAGACACAATAACACAATCTACCTGCAGCAGCCCTTCCTTCCCTTCTCCTTATACGGGGTATTCTGTCCTCTCCAGGTTTATTTCTCCATCGGAACCAAAGATCCCTTCCAATCCCCTTAGAGACGTTGCTGCATTATTATCCCCTCTCTTTCATGCATGATCTTTTTTTTTAAATGTTAGTTTTTAATGCATAGCAGTTATTTCTTTCCTAACACATTTTTCCAATGTTATTTATATAAAGTTTTCATTGAATTTTAAAAATATATAACAAGAGAAGCCACTGCAGTGTGGCTGAGTTTCCTATCTGTAAAAAGCAGGAGGTGGGCCTTTGCACTGTGATATTTTCCACTTTCTTAAAATGGCACAGGACAGCCCCTCTGAGTGGCCTGACCTAGGTTTGGGGGGTTCACCCCACCAGGGGGTCCAAGGCACACTCCTACATGAGCCAGAGGACCTAGGATCCAGAGGGAGGGTCATGGTAAGGCAGGCAGAGGTGCTGGGACATTTTCTGGTCTGCAAGAAAGAACTCCTGGGTATTTTCAATCTCCACCCCTCTGTTACTCTTATTCCTCAGTATATAATCCTGTTCCTGCCGATCCCATCTTTTAATTTGTTTTTCCTCTGTCCTCATTTCTTTGCATCCTACTTTTCTACCTCTTACTTGCTGACCTCCCACTCTTCCTTATCCCACACTGTAATCTCTACTTTTTCAGGTCCATAGACACCAGTAGTTGCCTCCTACTTTTGAAATGTAATGGTACAGTCTAAGAATGAAAACATTTTATGCAACCATTTAAATGAAAGGATGAATCTATCTGTATTGATACTATGGAATGATCTGGAAATTAGATTGTTAAGAGAAAAAAATACTAGATACTGAGTCATGTGTATTGTAATCCACTAATTGTATATCATGTGTGTATCTTTTTTAAAAAGATTTTATTTATTTATTTTTAGAGAGAGGGAAAGGGAGGGAGAGACAGAGGGAGAGAAACATTGTTCAGTTGCTTCTCACAGGCTCCCAACAGGGACCTGGCCCAAGACACAGACATGTGCCCTGACTGGGAATTGAACCTACAACCTTTTCATTTGCAGGATGATGCCCTACCCACTAAGCCACACCAGTCAGAGCTATGTGTGTGTCTTTGAGAGAGAGAGAGAGAGAGAGAGAGAGAGAGGTGTGATATGTATCCTTGTCTTTGTATATGTATATATTAGTTCTGAAAGGATACATTAAAAAGTGACTAATGCTGAGGAGAATTGGGAACAAAGGTGGAAGGAAAAGTCACATAATTTATGTAATATTTTACTGTTTGAACTTTACAAATATAGTTTGAATATACCTTTTACTTATTTTTTTTTAAGTTTTAAAAATGAAAAAAAAGTGTAGTCTTATCCTCCTTTTCCATTTATTTTTCTAGACTCCTGGGACAGACGCCTTCTGGGTTTTCCTCTTACTCTTTCTGATCTTTTCAGACTGTCCCCTATTCATGGATTAAATAAATGTTTATTCCCTGCATATTATATGCTAGGCACTGTTCTTGGCCCTAGAGACACATGATGATGAACAAAACAGACAAGAGTCTCTGTTCTTATGGAACCTGCACTCTGGTGCTGTGGAATATATCTCCAGAGATGGCAGCCATCGACTCCTGCCATCCTGTATACAAACGCCACTCTCAACATCAAGAGATGGAATCTATTTCTATTTCCTCAGATTAGGGGCTACATTTGTGATTTCTTTTTCTTTTTCCTTTTCTAACTAATAGAATGTGGCAGAAATAAAGTTGTGGGACTTCTAAATTAAGTTCTCAAAAAGAACGGGCAGCTTCCATATCTCCCTCTGAGAAGCCAGCCGCCATGCTCTAAAAAAGCTTCAACAATACTACAGATTGATAAGAGAAAATGTAAAGCGATAAGCCATGTGGAAGAGCATTAAGGTGTCAGAATGTGAATGAAGCCATCAAATGCCTTCCAGGCTAGCCCAGTTACTGGCTGAATGTAGCTGAATGATTGACACCAGCTAACGCCCAGTGAAGAAAAGCAGCTTGGTCAAGCCCTGCCTGAATTCCTGACCCAAATTACCAACAAATAATAATTTATTGTTTTAAGCCACTAAGTTTTGAAATGTTTGGTTATGCAGCAATAACTGAAACAAATGAGAGATAATGAACAAATATAGTACGGACTAGGACTACAAGGAGGCAAAATAGTGTAGTAGCTAAAAGCGAGTGGTGGGGCCAGACGGCCTGGGTTCAAATCTTAGCTCTAGCACTCACTAGATTTGTGACTTTGACACAAGTTATTTAACCCCCATATATCTCTGTTTCTTCCTCTATAAAAGAGTGATAGTAAAATTACCCAATATTATAAGGTAATGTGAGGGTTAGATGTAAAGTACTTAGAATGATACCTGGCACATAAGTGCTATATAAATGCTGTTGTTCTTATTGTTGTTGTTATGAACAATAAAGAAAGGTAAGGGAAAAGACACGGAAGAGAGTGCAATTTTATATAAGGTGGGCAGGGAATGCCTCTCTTCTAAGATGTCTGAACGGAGATCTTGATGGATCTTGGTGGATCACTCAAATTTTGGAAAAAATGTTAGTTTCAGGTAATAGCTAATAAGCTTAGTAATCAATATATGTAAAAGCTATTGTTCCAGGAACTGAAGGTATGACCCACCTTGACTCCAGGAGACCAGAAACAGTTCCACCTTTGTGCCTCGGGAGGATGCCAGCAATCAAGATGGTATCTGAGCCCCTGTGCTCCAGGTTGAGGTGCCCACCGCCCAGGACACAGATGAAAGAATGCTGCAGCTTTTGTCTAATTAACTTTTTCCCTGAATTCCAACCCCTTTACCTATACTTTTCTTCTCCCTATAAAAAGGATCAATTTAAAATGGAATTGAAGACGGTCTATTAGGGTACAAACTGGCTGTCTTCTCAGGACATTGGCCGTCTGAATAAAGTGCCCATAAATGTCAATCCCTGTCTCTGCTTATTGGGTCTGGAAGATGACAGGCAGCACAAGTGCAGGCTTTTCCAGTTTCAATCTGAAAGAAAGTGAGAGCAGAGCCCTGTGGTTATCTGACAGTCCAGGCAAAGGGAATAAGCAAAAGCTAGGAGGGCAGTGTGGCTGCAGCTGAATGAGAAGGGGTTGAAGGAGACTGAGTGAGGCTAGAGCTGTAAGAGAAAAGGTTGAAAGGTAGGAGATAAGATCAGGTAGATATTGACTTGATAGTGGGGACAGATCCTTTGGACCGTGGAAAGAACTTCCGGCTTGTCTGAATGATAAGGACAAAATCACTAGAGGGCCTAAAGCATCGGGCAGGTGTCGTAGACTGGCTTTCATTTCAAAAGTGTGACTCTTACGCTCTGTGGACAATGACCATAGTATAGGAATTTAAGAACAGAAGCAGGAAGATCAGTAAGAGGCGATTGCAATCATTGAGTCAAACAGTCTTGACGGCTTGGCCTGGAGTAGCAGTGGGGAAGCAGGAAGGAATTAGATTCCTGATGTATTTTGTACAGCCTACAGTATTTGTTCATGGATTAGTCATGAGCTTTGAGAGAAAGAGAGACATTAAGGCCTGATTTATTGGGGAAAATGTGCTGTCATTTACTGAGATGGGAAAAACTAGGAAAAAGAAAGTGTTTGGGGATAAGGGGTGGAAGTACCAAGCATTCATATTTGAACATGTTATAGTTTACATGGCTGTTGAGGGTCTGAATGGAGACGTCAAGTAGGTTGTTTCACATAGCAGTCTTGTGTTGAGGACAATGGTCGGGCAGGAAATATAACTTTGTATTAAATATATTATTTATTTATTTTTAAAGACAGAGGAAGGGAGGGAGAAACATCCCTGTGTGAGAGATACATCCATCAGTTGCCTCCTGCATGACCCCACCCAGGGACCCAGCCTGCAACCCTGGCATGTGCCCTGACTCGGAATCGAAATATGACCTTTTGGTTCTCAGGTAAGCACTCAGTCCACTAAGCCACACTAGCCAGGTCCAGCACATATAACTTTGTAAATTGTGAAGGAAAATAGAAACAGCCTGAGCCCTGAGCACTCCTCTTTTTAGAGATTGAGAAGATAGGGAAGATAGAGCTCAGAATCCTACTGAGATCTCTGAGGAGGAAATAACACGTGTTGTAGAAACAGAAAGAAGGCAAAAATAGTAGCAGAGAGTGTACGAAAGAGAAGAGTAGCAGAAAATGAGTTTCATATATGGGTAGGTGGGCAAGGATATGAGTTTGTTTTTTATTCTAAATGCAAAGGAAATCATCAAAAACTTTTAATGGAGGAATGGCCTGATCTGGTTTGTGTTTTTGAAAGTTCAGTCTGATAGGGGATCTCAAGAGTTAAAGTTTTTAGCCCTTAGTGGATAAACTTAAGTGATTAATGCCTGTGGAAAGCTGTTACTCCAGGAACTGGAATGTATGACCTATGTGACTCTAGGAAGTGAACAAGCAATTCAACCTTCATGCCCCAGGGGATCTGCAAGCAATAGAGATGGTATCTGAACCATTGTGTTCCAGAGAGGGAATGTCCATGATGCAGATAAAGAATTGTTGACCAACCAATAAAGAAGTGCTAGGAAATCATCCCAGACTGCAACTCTTATCTGATTAAATTTTTTCTAACCCCCTTACCTACTCTTTCTTCTCCTTATAAAAAGGTCAGTTTGAGATGAGATGTTAACACTGTTTTCGAGGGTATGTAACCCACCATTTTATCAGATTACTGGCATCTGAATAAATCACCTATAAAGACTTCAATCGTTGTCTCTGCTTATTGGTTCTGGTAGTGACAGGCAGCATGAACACTGACTTTTCCTGTTTCAATTCTGTCTAGTGCTTCATGTGTACTTCCTATTTTATTACATATATTAAAAAGAAGTTTATTCAAGGGTTGAGATTTAGTAACATTCACATTTTTTGTGTAAGTCCATTCTGAATGAGTACCAGAAAGTAAGAACAGAAGCACAGAGACCAGGTAGAGGTATTGCTTTAGGCTAGATGAGAGGTGATGTCTTGGTCTAGGGTGATGGTAGTACAACTTAAGAATTAGATAGATTTACTCTGGCTGGTGTGGCTCAGTTGGTTGGAGCATCATCCCATAAACTGAAAGATTGTGTGTTCCAGTCCCAGTCAGGGCACATGCCTAGGTTGCAGGTTTGGTCCCCAATCAGGGTGTGTAAGCATGGCAAAAGGTTGATGGTTCTTTCTCACACTGATGTTTCTCTTCCCCTTTCTCTCCCGCTCTGTTCCTCTCTCTCTGGAACCAATAAATATATATTTTTAAAATGAGAACTGGATATATCTGAAATACTTTCTGGAAGTAGAGCTGGCATGATTGATTTAATGATGGATTAGACATAACATGTGATTTGTTTGCTGCCTGCATTACTTTCTAAGCAACCGATTAATGAGAATTCCATTTTTTGAACTTAAGAAGACTGAGGAAAAGTATCTTGGCATGGTTCAAGAGGCCAAGTTGAAGTATGCTGGGAAGAAGTCAGAGCTGGAGGTGGAGATCTGAGAGTCATTTGCACATAGGTGCCACTGAAAGGTAAAAAGAAGTAGATTAAATTACCTGGGAGGAAAGTGTAGGTAGGGCCAGGACTGAGCACTGGGTTGCCCAAACTTGGAAGTTGAGCAGAGGAGGAGGAACGAGGAAAGATGATTGCAGAGAAGTTCCCACCGAGGTAGGAGGACAACTAGGAAAGTGTTTCCTTCACATAAATCAAAGAGGCTTTCAAGAAGGGTGGCATGATAAATGGTGTTGAACACAGATACCCAGTAAAGTAAGTTAAGGTCTGAGAGTAGCATGTGGGTTTGATAAGATGGAATTGTCTGGTGGAAGTCTGGTGACTTGGCAAGGGCAGATTCAGTGGAGCAGTAAACACAGAGGCTTAATTGGGGTGAGTTAAAGAAAGAATAGTAGGTGAGGAAGTAGAGAAATCTCCTTCAAAAAGTTTTGTTGTGAAGTGGAATGAAAAACTGGGGCAGTGGCTGGAAGGGGTGTGGTGTCAAGGTATAAAATAAATACCCCAAACCAAAGCCTTAAAAAAGCCAAATACTTGATATGACAGCAAACTTAGATTTCCTATTTCCAAGGAATCCAACCATACAGGAAAAAAAAGATAGCCAACGTGTCTTTCCATATATCATCATAGTCTCAATACTCTCAGGGCATGATGTAAGTTGAATCCACTTAAAAATATAAGCTCTTTTAGCACGGCATCCATCACACTAATATGCAAACCTATATGTCTCTGTCTCTCTTGTTAGATTCTAAGCTCCCAGACAGTGTGTTTCTCATTTTCAGTTCTCTAAAGATTACTACAGTGCTTTGTACTTTAGCAATTGTTTGATAAAATTGTTTACCGAGAGCTAGCAGTTTAACAACTTTTCGAAATACAGCTATCCTGACTGATGTTGGTTCGAGTTCGGGTCTTTTGATCAATAGTCCCACTTTCCTATTTTTTAAAATCCTCACCTGGAGATTTTTTAAAATTGGTTTTAGAGGGAGAGAAACATCAAGGTGAGAGAGAAACAGTGATCAGTTGCCTCCTATATGTGCTTCCACTGGGGATTGAACCCACAATATTTGGTGTATGGGATGATGCTTCAACCACCAAACCATCTGTACAGGGCCTACATCCCTTTTTTTTTTAGGATTTTACTTATTTTGAGAGAGAAGGAAAGGGAAGGGAAGGAGAAAGAAAGGGAAACATCAATGTGTGGTCACCTCTCACATGCCCCCTGCTGGGGATCTAGCCCACAACTCAGGCATGTGCCATGACTGGGAATTGAACCAGTGACCCTTTGGTTCTCAAGCCGACAGTCAATCCACTGAGCTACACCAGCCAAGTCACTTTCCTATTCTTAAAAGTCAGGAGACAAGGATCCTCCAGCATTCAAAGGCCAAAAGGCTTGAGGCCAGTAGTTTACCTGCCCTGGGGCAATTCATAAGTGAGTGTGTGAATGTGTATCTGTGTGCATGTGTGTGGAGGTGAGTTGTGCAGCCTCTGGAAGGTAATGATATTAGGGGTAATTTTGATAATGTGGCAATACAACATATTTTATAATATATTATTTGCAGAATGCTTCATATGTGTATTTTATTCTTTTTTAAAAGATTTTATTTATTTACCTTTAGAGGGGAAGGGAAGGAGAGAGGGAGAGAAATATCAATGTATGGTTGCCTCTCATGCATCCCCTGCTGGGAACTGGCCTGCAACCCAGGCATGTGCCCTGACTGGGAATCGAACCTCGATCCTTTGATTCACAGGCCCGAGCTCAATCCACTGAGCTACACCAGCCAGGGCTGTATTTTATTCTTAAAACAACACCATGATAGGTATAATTATTCCTAAAATACCCATGAAGAAACTGAGGCCCACTGACTTGTCCAAGTTAATCCAACTACTCTTAGTGGCAGAGGGACTCATACCCAGGTCACCAAACCTAGATCTCCAAACTTTAAACTCTCACTCTCTGTCTCCCCACCCACACCCTCCCCAACACACTTCAACTCCTATTGGATCCAGGTGGTGAATAGAGAGTTCAAGACTAAGATAAAAAGTAGGTTCAAAGCAGAGATGTGAGACGATAATAGAAAAGAAGTAAAAGGGTCAGTGAAGGCCAGTATTAGAAACTGAGAATAAGACTCATGGAGGGCAGTGTACAGGGATGTGCTCGAAGTGGGTTCACAATGAACAGGAAATACACACTGGTTGGAAGCTTTCATCCTCTACATGTATGTGTACATGCATGGGGTATGGGGGTGCCTTCACACACATGTGTAAATGCTATTATTTACTTTAATGGCCATTTATTAAGAATCTGAAAGGAGTATAAGATATAGTTCATACTCTCAAAGAATGTACTTAGTAACTTGTTAGGAAAACAGAGAAAATAGTAATTAGAATACAAGTCCAGACAACCAGTGATCCAGGAGCTCAGCCTTTAAAGAGAAGGGAGTAGGAGTGGGGAGAATCAAAGAAGCAGGGAAAAGTTCAGAGCAAAGATGGAACCTCAGCCAGGACTCGTAGGAGGAACAGGTACAGCCAAGAGAAGAACGTATCAGGTGAGAAACACCTGGAGGTTGAGTCAGAACATCAAAGAAGCTTTGTTGGACAGTGAGGCTACTGGGGTGGTTACAGAGACATGTAGGCAGACGATCAGGGAATTGTGGTAGGCGGGGCAGGACAGAGTCAGGCTGTCAGAAGACAGGCTCAGGAATCTGAAAAGTGTATCACACGAAGATCTTCCGGCATTTCAAAGTAGAGTTGTAGTCTGTGTACCTCATTCTACCTAAGCATTGAAATAGAGGCTGTGTCTGTGTCACACTTGTTATTCTTACTGAATTAACTGGCATTGCTATCCCAAGTTAAAAAGGGTATTTAAAATCAACTTAGACCTTTGTTTAAAAAATGGATGCTGAGATGCTGAGCCATTCGTATTTTAGAAAGGGGGCACCCAACTCTTGTTGACATCTGGGAGCACTTTTCCGTGTGGCTGGGCTTTATGCAAGAAGATAATGGCCACAATGAGGAGCAAAGACCTGCTGATGACATACTGTGATTTGAGGGAATGATTTATATAGAACTGCTTCTACTCATCTCATACCAAAATAATTAGTGGGTTGAATGACTAATCAACAGATGCAGGTAAGCAAATGCTAACTTATTTTTAGAATGGAAGCACCAAGCTCTATGAGAGTTGTTGAGACATATGTTCATAAATCCTATATTATTAAGTAATATTTTAATAAAATGTAAACATCTATATTTAAATAAAATAATAATCTATATTGAGTTTTATTTGATTTATGCCTAATAATGTTACAGTTCTTGTCCTTGTTCTTCACTTGTCTCAGTTTTGTTGACAAAACTGTTCTGACATATCTCAGCATTCTGATCTCAAGCTGGGCGTTACAGTCAAAAAGAGCCATAGTTTGGGCTAAAGAACCTCTTTTTTGTGTGCATATTACAATGTATAACATGTAAATTGTTGTAAACATTTAAAGAAAGCATTTAGGCCCAACCTATAAAAAATAGCGTCCCAAATATTTATTTGCAAGTGACTTGTTTAAAACCTAGAATGTGCATAATCAATAAAAAATATATATATTAAAAAAACAAATAAATAAATAAATAAGTATGCATATAAAAAAATAAAATAAAAAAATAAAACCTAGAGCGTGTTTTTCTATAGAAACAGTGAAGTAAATAATGTATTAGTTCCTGGATTAAACTACAAATGTTATGTGATTTATGATGTTTCAGTAATGTGCATTTGAAATGAAAAACATGGGAGGAAATGAAATTTTGCAATACTTCATAATTTAAAAAAGAGAAGGAAAAATCCTTGGCATTAAGTGCTTTTTCGTGGGTGCCGGTACCTAAAAGAAAGCAGGTTTTAAGGGACAAGGACGAAGAATTGGATGAAAGTTGGGGAGCTCTGGAGCGCAGACGGGAAGAGGTTGGTGAGTGAGACTCCGCCCACTGGAGCCCGAGGCTACAGGAAACGCGTGCGCCCTTGGTGTGCGAACACGGATCAACGTAGCCTCTCGTGTTTGGAATCAACTGGGAAAAGTCCATAAAAGCCTTAGAGTTTGGAAAAACCTCTACATATAAACCCTCGTTCCAATCTGTTCCTGTTCGTCCACCACCGGCAACGCTCACGAACGCGCCCGTCCTGCCGGGGCGGGGTCGCAGGTGGGGCGCGGGCGCGGGAACCCCGCAGCCCTGGGCCGAGCCGTTGGCGCTTTAGGAACGACTGTTTCCTTGGCGCAGGGGCGCGGGGTTGAGGCTGCATGTTGTTCATCGTGTTTTGGCATTAATTTTTATGTTAATTTTTAAAATTTTGATTTAAAACTACTGCATTAACATTATTTATTATTTTGATTTGTCTTGATTATCGAGAAGGGGCGGTGTGCCCTTCTGCCTTATCCCAACGCACCGGAGGCCCTCAGGTTAAACTTTTTCCCCATTTTTCTCTCTCCCTTCTTCCCTCTCCCTGTCTCTCCCTCTCGCTCCTCCTCTCCTTCCCCTTCCTATATATTTTTTATATTTTTAGTTTACTTTTCTTACTTTGGGTCTCCAGCTCCATCAACTTTCCTCGGCTGTTCCTGAAGGCTCTGCCGTGGCCAGGCGCCAGCTGGCTCCCGGGGGCTGGGAGCTGGGGAAGGCAAAGCGGTTCCGAGAGGAAGAGGCATGGAGGATTTGCACGGGTTTTGAAATACTTATTTTTTTTAACGTGGGTAAATACTGTAAGTTTTAGAGACGTGGGGCACGTCTGCTTTGCCCAGCCCCAGTAACTGCTAGGCTTATGTATGTGATAAAGGCAGCTGGAAGGCTGAGAAAAACTTGTGAAGTCACTGGGTGGGGCTAAGAAAAAAGATTTTTGTAAAAGGACGTGTGTCCACTTGAGTGATTGCCTGAGGTGCAATCACCTCAGCTAAGAGTGGCGAAGCCCAAGGAAAACTGAGGTGAATGGGTTGTGGGAGGAGTATTCTCTTAAAGAAAAAGTTTGGGAGGAGGAAAAGTTGGTTTGGCCAGTTCTCCGTCCTGGCCACCAGGTGGCGCTGTCGGCCCAAGGCTGGCTGCGTCTCCGGCTCTGGGATCGGAGGGGCTCACGTGTCCTGGGATGGAGATGGGGGGAGGAAGTCTCAGAGGCCTGCCTCTCAGTTTGTGGGTCTCAGAAATCTAAAAGTCGGGTTTTGTAAGTTGTGATTATTCGTATTTGTATATCCACAGTATGTGTATATTTTAAAGTAATGGTAACTTGCAGGAGAACTCGACTGCTTCTAGTACTGTGGAATGTGATTCTCTTCAGCATCAGGAAGGATGGGATTCCAGGCTCTCACTTGACTGACAGAGCAAGAAGCTTTAGGGCAATGTTAAGGAAGGTTATGGAGCATTCCGTGTATTTCACAGAAATTAACAATGACAAGTTGTACAAAGGTATCATTATTCTTTAGTCAGCAGCCTGAGCACTTCTATGTGAACCAGCCAATTGTTCTTATTGTACATGGACTGTGAGGGGCTGCCAGAAGGAGAGGTATGAAGTTGAAAATGGCAGAAGGAAGACATTCACCTCGGCTTCTACTTTCAGGGATGCATGTTTCCTGTCAGAGAGAAAGTTCTTTCAGATGTGTTAAGATACCATTCTGAGTACCAAGACATGAAATTCCCTTCCATGTGTAAGGGAACAGCGTGCTAAGTTGACGGACCCACTATGGGACAAGGAAAAGGGTGCGCACAGCACCTGAGTGCTCACTGTGTGGAGACAGGGTTAAGAGCATAGATCCTAAAATCAATACTAGGGGGTTCAAATTCTGATACTGGCACCCTTAAGAAACTTTGGGCAATCCCCAGTTTTCTCATCTAAAATTGGGGTAATAGATAACCATCTCACAGAATTTAAATGGGAAAATACATATGAAGTGCCTGTTTAGAACAGATAAAAAAATGGTAGCCGTATGAGGTTGAACTGCTTAATAAAGAAAAGGAGGGCCAAGAACAGGCATGGAAACTCTGATATGACTGGTTATCTCCCAATTTTTAAAAAGATGTTATTTATTTATTTTTAGAGAGAATAAACATAAAAATAAGGGAAGGGAAGGGGAGAGAGAGAGAAAAGGAGAGAAACATAAATGTGCAAGAGTAACATTGATCAGTTGCCTCCCACATGCCCCTAACTGGGAACCTGGCTCACAACCCTGGCATGTGCCCTGACTGGGAATCAAACCGGCGACCATTCAATCCCAGGCCAGCGCTTAACCCACTGAGCCACATCAGCCAGGTCTACCCCCAATTGTTAATTTGTATCAAGAAGGAAAGGAGTCAAGTAGGTTTAAAGTATGGACTTTAATGCTGCTCTGCCTTGGTTTAAAACCGCTTCTTTCTTGTGTGGCCCTGGGCAAATTATTTAATACTTCTGACTACAGAATTGTTATGAGTAAATACAAGTAAATCATGTGTTCCCCTTATTACTGCCACTTTTTTTCCTACCTATAGCCAGAAGACTGTCACTAAATATGTAACAAGTTGCCTCACCATGGAACTTGATTATGTTATATTTACAACTTAATTCTTCATTTAAAAAAGTTTAAACCACTCTTAAAAATGTCATGCTGTTATGTTGAAAATTAAGTATAAAATTGGTTCCTTCCATTTGAGTGAGCAAGAAATCCATCAGTTCAAGTCATATTTGGAATTTTCCCTGCATTCAGACTCAAGAAATTAAACAAACAAGCAGTCATACAAATGAAAATAACAGAGAAAACATCTGGTCTGCAGAAGCATAATTTTATTTTTTGCTTATAGTGACAATAGGGAGTCTTCTATTTTCCCGGCATCTAAAGATTCTCAAAGATTCCTATACTGTTTTACACAAAGGGCCATTTTTAGGTGTAGTGTTCAGTATAATTGCATCGTTTCACAAGCTAACCTATTCTGTAACAGGAACACCTTGCAATGAGGTTTCTTTACCTGCCTGTGAAATGTTTCTTTTAACCTGTCGTTGCTTCCCAGTAGTTTTAGAATGTGGACATGCACATATGGAATCGCTCAGCATTCTCGAGCGTTCCATCTGCAGTTCACAGTTTTGATCCACAACAGATTAAACTACTCTAAGTGAAGGCCGGGATGTGGGGAGAGCCTGAAAATGAGACAGAATCTAATATTACAGCCAGGAACACAGAATTTAAGGCTAGAAAACAAGTAACTGCAGCAGTTGGCATTTCTGAGCAGATATTCCCAAGGGCTCTAGAAATTGTCTCTTAAATCAATAGAACTTGTGAAATTTGGAAACATGGCCATCTTGCTCTACTTTTTTTTTCAATAACTTATTAGTTTTGAATCTTAGTCTCGAAGGCAGTGAAAATAGATGATGACACAAATTTACACCATTAACTTCACTGTGAATACTAAGTACAAGTAAACAAATACCAAACTGCTATGCAATAATAAGATGATGTAAAGAAAGATCACAAATGCATCTGAAGTTGCAAAGGAGACCCGGACACCATGTGCCTGCAGTTCTGATTACTGTCAGCAGACAGCACTCTCAGCATGTAAAGTTTTGAATAAAACAAAAGTACTCCTGGAAGAAGAAGGGCATGTGGTTTAAGAATTGTACTCCGTAGTTTTTATTTGGACCAAAGATGATGTCACAGGACTTCTGATTAATGAACCAGAATTACTTAACTATGACTGGTTCACCTGAAATATAGTCACTAATTTAAATCTAGTCCTGATAATTGACCAAATGAGACCAAACAGAGATTTTGTGCGTTTTGTGCAAATACAATGATCAGTGTCCCCTCATTCAATAAAATTAGAAAACTATAGTAGTCTTTGGGAGGCTTTATAATATTTTCTACTATTTGCTAGTTTAGTAAACTTGGGAAAGTTACATAAATTCTCTAAGACTCAGTGCCCTCATAAGTGGGGATAATAAAGGTGCCTACTCATTGTCATGGAGTTGGCGGATCAGCATGAAGTCTGATGCAGAGCAAGTTGGTACTATTATCACTGCTACTACTGAGACAGGCTGAGCCTCTGTTAAATGGATGGGAATGTTCTTTGGTTAACTTTTTAAGCCTCTCCTAGACACGTTTAAAGTTTCTCTTCAGGTACTCCCCAAAAAGCTCTGTCCTGTGCCTGCTCCAGTAGGTACCAGCCAACTGAGGGAACCTGGAACGTAAGAGCTGCCTCTGCACCTGCGTGAAGAACCCAACTCTGTATAAGCCAGACGCCAGCCGCGGTTCAGGGGAACCATGCTCTCATTAGTCTGTGCTCCCTTGGTGCATCAAGCTCCCTCCCTTTCTCCTTTCTTTCCACTTTGTTTTCAGTAAACCTCTCCTTTTGAATTTGTTTTGCCTCTTCTCCTGATTTCTGTCTTGGGGAAGGGAGCCAAGAAACCCTTTGGCAGTGATGCTACTATTGTGCTTTTATCTAAAGCCTCTCTCACACACACCATTGGGAGTAGGCAGGAATAAATATAAGAAAATAAATAAATTATCAAAATGTATGGATTTCATTTGACTGTGTTTTTAAGAATATTGTTTTATTCTACTTTCTCATTTAGAAAATTCTTATACCCACAAAAGTGAATCTGCATTAAGCTATCACTTAGCTTAAACAATAATCATTTTACCAATTTTGTTTCTTTCCCCCCCCCAACATTATTTTTCTGGAATATTTTTTAAAAATATTTTATTTATTTATTTTTAGAGAGAGGGGAAGGGAAGGAGAAAGAGTGGGCGAGAAACAATGTGTGGTTGCCTCTCATGTGTCCTCTACTGGGGACCTGGCCTGCAACCCAGGCATGTGCCCTGACTGGGAATCGAACCAGCAACCCTTTGCTTCACAGGCTCAATCAACTGAGCTACACCAGCCAGGGCTATTTTTCTGGAATATTTTTAACTAAGGAAGTTATGTCATTCTACCTATAAATACTTTAGTGTGCATCTTTAACTGTAGGATTGTTTTCAAACAATCACCATGTAAAATTAAAAATAAATTATTTTTTATTTTAATAACACATTTTATTTAACCTAGCACATCTGAAATGTTATCATTTCAAAAAATAAATTCTTAAGATCATCTAATACCATAATTAAATTTTCATACTGGTCTCAGAAATATTGTTTTGCCGTGGTTCCCGGAAGCTGGTGAGTTGATGAAGTGGGGAAGCGGTGGCGAAGGGGTGCATGTATGAGTTCAGGTGCTCCTGGTAAATACCTGCTAGAGACCTGACATGACCACGGTTAGCAATGCTGTGGTGCATATGTGGTAGGGGAAGAACCGATCCTAATTGTTCTCACACACACACAAAGTTAACCACGTGGAGGGATAGATATGTTAATCAGCTTGATTGTGGTAAACATTTGCAATGAATACATATATCAAAATGTCATCTCGTATACCTTAAGTATGTGCAATTTTTATTTTCTATGATACCTCCTTAAAGCTGGGGGTAAGATGTTGTTTTATAGTTGATTTGTTCAAATCAGGATTCAAACAAGGTCCACATGTTGTATTTGTTGCATCTCTTAAGGCTTCTGAATTATCTTCTTTTTTTAATGCCATTGATTTGTTAGAGAAATCAGATTATTCGTCCTTTCTGATTTGGCTGTTTGTTTCCTTGCAGCATTATTTAATTTCTCTGTCCTCTGTAATTCTGGTAATTTGGTTTGAGACCTAGATACTTGATTACATTCAGATTAAATATTTTTTCTTCAGTCAGAAATACATCACAGGTGGTGCTGTGTTCTTTCTGTTGTACCACATCAGGAGGCACATCATTTCTCGATGTCCAAGATTTAGTGGAGCCAAGATTGATCAGTGGACACAGTTGGTGTCCACTTGACCCTTCATTGCAAAGTTCCCTATCAGTCTGTCACCTAGTGATTTTATTGTAGCATCCATTGATGATCGTTCCTTAGTGTATTATTGCCCTAGGGATTGCATAGTAGTGAATTTCTACTTCCATCATTTCTTCTGCCTTTACTAGCTGAAAATCTTCTGTGCGGAAGAATTTTCTCCTCATTAACTATTTAATAGCCCCAGAAAAACAATCCGTATAAAAAAGACTGAATAAATACATGATTTTCCCCCGTTATCAATGTTCACAGTCATTGCGTTGCTGCAATAGAAACCTCTAAGCAACCATTTTTATTTATAATCACCATAGTTATGGATTTTACATATTTTGTGTGTTCAATACTTGACAGTCATTATTTTTCATAGTCGAATTGTCCCATCTTAAGCAAAATGGGAGTCCCTTCAAGTTGGCTCCTGTGCTGTTTTGACAGGATTCCCACTGATTTAAGATGAGCCGAAGATGTCTTTCTTGATAACTTCTGAGATTTCATGTTCCAGACTTTCAGACACTATTTCTCCATAGACGCTTGGTTGTTTTTAATAAAACACAGTATTTAGAGACCACAAATGGGCTCTGACTGGCATTGCTCACTGCTATTGAGCTGTCACTGTTTCCAGATCTTTTTTAAAGGAAAAAAAAATAAGTTTATCCAATATTTCCTAGTCAAATTTAAGATCACATACTTTTTACTTGATTGCTTTGATTTGATATTTATGTCTACTTTCTCTTATGCTGAAAAGTTTAGTTTTAATGACATTAACATAATTACTTGTTTAATCATAAAATATACCAACCAGAGTTTTAAAATAATAACAGTAATATTGCTACTACTAGTAAAACTACTGTCTACACTTTATTTTTCCTCATTTCTTTGCCACAGAAGGTAACATACAAAAGCATTTTTGCTTTTTTAACTTAATGGTACATTTTGATTATCACTACAAGTCATTTCTTTATATCTTCCTTTTTTATGGCTATACACTGTTGTGTGGATGTACATGGATTATTTTTAATGTTTCTGACACAAACTTCACATTACCTCTCATGTTATTACCTGTTGAGAGCTTGTGAAAACCTACGTATTTTAGAAAGGTTATAGTTAGACCATAATTCCTAATAATCTGGCTACATTAAATAAAGGCAGGAATGCAAAGATTGGAAAAGTGCAAACTTTCAACTAAACATTGTAGTTTGAATACACACCAATTAAGAAAGGAAAAAAGACTCAAAAAATGTAGGCTGGGAGAAGCTATCCTGAAATTATCAATAACTTATTAATTTTACTACTAATTTAAAAAAGCAATTTGTCTTAATACAGATTCCCTGGAAACAGAGCCTCAAACAAAAGCTTATGAGACATCATCAAAATAAAAACTTCTTCATGGCTAAAAAAAACAATATTAAAATTAAAAGAGAACCAGCCGTATGGGAAAACATATTTGCCAATGATACCTCAGACAAGGGTTTGATCTCCAAAATATATAAACAACTCACATGACTCCATTCTAAGAAAACAAGCAGCCCAATTAAAAAATGGAAAGGACTTGAACAGACACTTCTCCAAGGAGGACATACAGAGGGTCCAGAGACATATGAAAAGATGCTCAGTATCACTAGCTATCAGAGAGATGCAAATTAAAACCACAATGAGATACCACTTCACATGGGTCAGAATAGTCATCATAAACAAAGCAACAAACAACAAGTGTTGGAGAGGATGTGGAGAAAAGGGAACCCTAGTGTACTGTTGGTGAGATTGCAGACTAGTGCAACCACTATAGAAAACAGTATGGAATTTCCTCAGAAAACTAAAAATGGAACTGCCTTTTGACCCAGCAATTCCACTGCTGGGATTATATCCTAAGAACCCTGAGACACCAATCCAAAAGAACCTGTGCACCCCAGTGTTCATAGCAGCACAATT